>JZKD02S2052279.1:143359-179005 GCA_000966675.3 Picea glauca | reverse complement strand
CTTCCTTTTATTGTATCTCCAAAATTTTGGCCCTTCTGAGTATGAAATTTTATTTTTTGTAGGTCTCTGATATTTCTTCTCTTCAATTCCACAGGTCTGATAAAAATTGGATGTGCCAAGTGGAATTTACCATAACTTCCCCGCAACTTGCTGATTTTTGGCCTTTCCAGAAGATCTCACTTTTATAACGTGCCTCGCACAAAATAATTGATATAAATTCTGAAACTTGTACCAGAACTACTAAAATCTATCCAATATCCAATGCAATGGGTCTCATGCAATTTGGATACTCTAGGAATAATTTATGATTGTTTTACCCAGAACACCTTTTTGGGAATAGTCAATAGGACTAGTCAGATACCCTATCTTCCATAGGGTGTATCTACAAATTTAAGATGACCCAGAAGCTTAAATTTCTACCACAGATACCTTACTAATTTTTTAGAATATCCTCCGGAGTTCAGGGTCTGAAACATTACAAAAAAAAAATTATAGCAAAAATTACACAATGACTCAATTCAGGATGATTCCAGAACCGTATTGCAAAGGTTGTATCTCCGAAATTGTAAGGCCTCAAGAGATGAAATTTTAAGCCAATGTACCTTGATCTGTCTACTAAATATCCTCCAAGCCGTTCCTTCTGAATCATTATAGAAAACAAATTATAGAAAAAATTCCACGGTGTCTCAGATGTAGCAGTGAAACCCCAAGACCTTGAACTTTGATACCATATGTTAAGAACCAAATATCAATATAGCATAGAAAAACCTCAGAATAAGTACTCAACGCCTTGAAAAAGAGATAATTTCAGATAATAATCCTCTTTGATGGGGCAACCTCCTTTTACCCCACATAAATGTTCAAGTACAAGATGATTCCAAATGAAAATGTATCCTTGGTATATATAGGAGACTAGGAGGTATAATTACAGCTAATGGAATAAATCCGACATAAATAAAATAACATTACTAATGTAATATGCCCCAATTAAGGGGTAATGAGACAATATTAGAGCTTAACATTCTTCTTCCACTCCACATGCAATTTCCCAAAATGATTTCACTTGTTGCTCAAGTAATTCATCTAATTCTTGACTTTGTTCTGATTGTTCCTTTTCATATTCTTCTTCCTCTTTAGATTCAGTTAGATTTTCAATGGCACAATATTGTAGCGCTTGAACAACATCTTCCATATTAATCCCTTCCGATGTTGATGAAGTTGTTTTGTTAACTAGAGGAGTTCTCTTATCTTTCTTAGATGGAAATTTAAAATCTTTCCTAGTATTAGAAGATCCTTCTCTGTTATGTTTCTTCAAATAAATCATCTCATTAGAAAGTTTCTTGAAAATTATAGGGAGAGATTCCAAAGGGGGATTTGGCTTTAGTCTTTTATTTATCTTTGAAGGATTTTTCCCCTGGGTTCCCTTTTAAACTAAGCATATTCTTTTTTATTTTGAGGGCCTCTTGAAAGGTTTCCTCAAGGGTAGATTTCTCTATGTTTTTTACAAACATGGCCATGGACATGGGCAGAGCCGAATTATAAAATTCAACTATGACATCTTCAATAGGTTTAGAATCTCGAGGAATTTGTTTAAGGATAAGAAACATTGATTGAAATATTTAAATTTTTCGTTGGTATCCATTTTTATTCTCGAAATATCTAAGGCCAAGGTAGCCAATGTTTTATCTTCCCCAAAATTTTTAAGAAAAACAATCTCAAATATTCTCCAACTAGTGATAGAGACTTCATCCAAAGAATAGAACCAGGTGGTGGATGTTTTTTCAAAAGTATGAGGGAACAACCTACATACAACATCTTCATGTTGAATGTTCTTGAGTATTATGGATGATAAGAACTTCTTGACATTGTCCTTAGTAAAATATTTCTTCTATGGGTCAAACTTGGGGAGAAACTTTTCAGGGTCTTTAGGTAGGTCATGGAGTACTCCAGGTATGGAAACAACATTTGGGAGTAACCAAGGTTCATAAGGTTGATTTGGATTTGTTTTTTTTCCAACCATGACTTGAGGATTATATAAGACCAAATGTAAGTGTCCTTCTCATTCAGACTCACTTTGAGAGTTTTCTTCCTCTTCAAAATTCTCTTATGATTCACCTCTTAGTGTTAGAGGCGGAGCGTTTGGAGGTGAGGGAGGAATACCACCACCAATAGCGAGTAGGAAACGTTTGAGCTCGAAATTGAATGATTATGTGAATTCATTAAGATTTGAAGGTATATGATACTCCGGGGTTCTAGTGCTAGGGTTTTCCTATTAAATGAAATATTGGGAGAAGAACGGGTCTTCATTGGGTAAATATTCTTGAATATAGGGTAAGGAATAGTAAATGGGAAGATGATTGGTTTTCCTACTCCATTGTTTGGTTAGAACACACTCATTTCATTCATGAGATTATTTGACTATGGTGTGAATATCTGGGATGGTCAGGATACGGGGTCGTGGCGAAGAAAATATAGGTTCATACTGAGAAGTAGTTTGAGTAGGCATGCTCGTGGAATATGATGGGGAGTGTGAAGTGTGCTCAAGGTTATTTTGATGAGAATCACTATGATGATTGATGCTAACAAGCGGGGTAGAATGGGTAGGGATTCCATCTTTCTTTGCATCAATTTAGTTCGATGGCCCTCCTTATAGTGCCATTTTTGTTGGCGGGCATGAAACACATGTTCAAGATGATAAGGAAGAGCTCCCGATGACAGGTCCCAATTAGACCTACTCTCATTTGGGATAGTGTTTTTTACCAGAATATTGGTCTGGTTGTCAATCTAAACTAATTATCTAATTATGAATCTAAGAACATAATGTTCTCATATGAATTAAAATTATAAGAACTGAACTAGACTAAAATGATTAATTATTGTCCTACGATGCATTCCTATTCTATTCTATCCTATCCTGATAAGGAGAGAACTATATAAAAAAAGTGCAGTTAAACATTATACTACGTGCACATAAATAATTCATAAAATCAAGGAATATGAGGGCTTAACAATATAATGAGTCATACACAACTAATTGATTCACCCACTTATCATATTGTCATTGAACTTGATATGAAAATAATGGTAACTATGGACACACATAAAACAGTCTAGAAATAGTTCATCAAACTAAAATCTAGACATTCACAAAAATAAACATGCATAAACAAAATAGTCTCATTCATACAAATTTGTACCAAAATATTCAAAGTGTCTCTTGTTCAAATTCACATATAGTAGAAGTATCGTTCTGATACAATCCGAGTCCAAAAGCCTCTTCTAATTTATATTCATTCCTTTTAGAACTATTTGGTGATTGTTTACATTCTTGAGATTCAATCATAATCAAAAAGTAGTTTACAAAAGAAACTCTTCATATTCCTTTCCTTATTAGGATTACAAAAAGAAAATATGAGACAAGTGGAGAAGTTATGAAAATCGGAATCATCATGGGTTCTTATGCATCTACATTCAGTCCCAATATTCCTTCCAGAGTGAATAATTATCCATGATATTTTGTAACTTCTTTGACTGCATCTTTGTGATATCCAATTTACCGTCAAAAATATTGGTGGAAACTTCTTTCTTTAGTTCTTGTGTTGTGCGTTTAATGAAATCTTGGGCCATAGTGATGAGTTTGAAAGGTCTCAATAGATACTCTTCCAGAGATTATTTATTTACCTCAATTAAATTATCAATGTTCACCCTTCTAGTTTCCCTATGATTCTCCACCTCAATTATCCTAATTTTGGTAGGTGTTTCTTCATCAATGGGGGACATCAGTTGTATCCCAAATTATTCAAGGAGATCATCAGAACTATTCCATAACCATTTACAAGATTTAGATGTTGTCTTTTGGATGACTTGGACATCTTTAACAGAGGCTTCCAAGTATTGAAGAATACTTGGTCTTTTATCTTTTCTTTTATAGAATAGCATGGCAATGTAGCTGGAGAATTTTTATATAGTCCTTGTCAGTCGACGATCCTGTCGAAGGCATCATTTTCCTTTTGGTATTGATCCCTGATTAAAGCTATTTGGTCTTCAAGTATCAACCTTTCATATTGATCATCTTGCATATCATTTAGAAGGCACACAAATTATTTTTGCTCAAGTATAAGATTTTCATTAAGGTCAATAGCCTCTTCTTTGATTGTTTCCAAAGTGAGAGGCTTTTCCTTGTTTTCTTCTAGGACCTCTTCAAGATTTTCCTTGGCCTGTTCCAATCCATTGATTTCAAGGCTTTGTTGTTCAATAATTTTTTTGGTTTAATCTAGCTTAGTTTGCAAACGATATATCTCCTTTTCATTCTCTCTCCTGATCTGTTCAATTTCTTCACAAAGTTTTACCTTTCTAGATTCCAAATATTTCAAATGGGTGTCACATTCCATCTGTGTTTTTCTATTAAATTCAACATTCATTTCATCCTTCTAGGTTTGCAATGCCCTATTGAGTTCCTTTTTCTTGAGATTATCAAAAACCCTGGTGGTCCTTTCTAATTATGAAGTCATCTCATCCCTTACAACTTGCACAGTCTTTACAATTTCTTCTTTATGCAGTTTGTCCTTTTTCTCAATAGATTTTAGGAATTCTATAGAGATGTTATCCTTCTACATTTTCAAATCTGTTTCTAGCTCGATGATTCTGGTTTGGGATGCAATTAAGGAAGTGGTAACTTCAAGAAATGATGAAGTATTTAAAATTGCAAATGCATGGAGAGCAGAAGTTGCTTGTATAAAATTTTCCTCTGGGTCAGGCCTAGCTTTCCATTCCACAACTCTTCTTGTATATCAACTAGAATTAGCAAACTATCCCATTTTCCTTTTTGTTCTACCTTTTTTCAATTCTCTCCATCCTCTCATTGTAGTAATAATCTCTAATAGCCACGACAACACCTTCAAAACTCAGAAAGTTTGAAGAAAAGGTGGTATTACATGGGATGGCATTAAGGGGGGTGTATTCATGGGGATAAATGTTCACCATTCCCAGATTAGGAGTCTATGGGTTGCCTAGTGTTTCACTTAATTCCTTTTTCTTTTGCTACTCCAATTACTCATCCACCTTTCTTCTAGCTTTTTCCTTAGTTGTTTCTCTTTCATATTCTCTTTTCTAGGCCTCATCTTCTTCAGCGTGTCTTTTTTCCTTTGTCTAAGCTATTACTTTTTCACTTTATTTTCTCAATGCTTCTACTTCTTCAACTTGTCTTTTATATTTTTCCTCGGCTTGTCTCCTCTGATACTCTTTATCATATGTTTGCCTCTTCTACTCCAATTCCTCACCTTTCTTGATCTTATCCTATTCCTTGGTGATTAATTTATTTTGATCCTCTTGAAACAATATTAGAAAATGGTTTTGATTAAACTTCATCATTTATTCTTGTTTAGATTGGAATTCTTTCCTAGAGGCATCATCAGGGAATTTATGTAATGCCTCTTCATAAAAAAAAATCCTTTGAACTTGGATTCATCAAAATATACAACATGAATATTAGAATGATTAAGACCCATGTATCTTATGTGACTCATTGTGATTTCATGTGGGTCATTTCCTTTTGCACTGCCCAAGCATAAACATAAATCTTCCAGATCCTCTACTTCTTTTATAGCATGTTGTCCATTTAATAGGCTATAGTTTCCTATGTGAACAAGAAATTGGGGCCAAATTTTTTTACTGTTGCTCATGAGAAAGGAAGTAACCCATATTCTTATGGTTTGATGAGTTATTTCTCTCATTAAAAGGATATCTGGGACGAAGTATGGAAAAATATGAGGGGATTCTATAGCACCATATACTCTGACATAAGCATAATATTTTCTTGTATTCCAGTCAACTATCCCTTTCATCCTAGCTCTACCTTCACTTAAGATTATATGCCTTTGGAACCCAAAAATGATAGTGTAAAGAGGAGAGAGGAAATGATCACAATTTTCATAGAAATATATCTTGTGTTTTATGTCCCACAACTCAGAGAAATACACATGGACAAGGGGTTGATCTAGATCCCAATTCCATCCAAGGTTGGGAAATGGAGTTGAAGAACATATGATATCAATTAAATAAGATGGCATGTAGAAACATGGAATTTTCATACCTGGTACATTTTTCACATTGAGACATATGTTGAAAGTCAATATCTTTGCCTAGTTGAACACTTTTCATGTCTCCATAATGGTATGGGCCACAGGTAACCAATCTGCCTAAAAATGTGTGCACTTTTCTTTGCCATATAATCAATTCAACATGGCTATCAAAATTTTTTATGGTTCCTTGAACTCTTGTGTGGGCATAAGCTTCTTCCCTTGCTTGAAATTTTTGTCTTCATCTACCCACCAATTTTTCGCTAACTTGGTTGGGCCTTTGTTATTTTGAGAAAAACCCTTTAAGAATGGCTCATTGAGGGAGAACATAGATCTAGGAAGGTGATATCTTGTACTGACGTATTCAAGCCATAAATATGTTATCTATCGCCCAGATTTATTCAAAATTGTGGCATTTCTAGGGTAAAACCACTTAAAACACCAGTGGGTTGCTTCGTTGTGATGCAGGAGCATCGACAACTCATCAAGTGAGCCAACACAAAGCGGAGGACAGATGGATAGTGCCAGCACCAATTTTGAAAGCACCTTGATATTGTTGCGCAAACATTAATGCGTGGATTTAATGAAGCGCACTTTGTATATTGAAATGGACCTTGAGCGGATAGCTCTCGTCCTTAGGTAGATGAGGCATTTAGTAGAGTTAATGCAAGTAGATAGGAATTTAATTCTAGATTTGATAGTTAGAACGCAAGAGGGAAACCGAATATAGACACCCTCCTTTGTGCATTGTATTATTATGAAGAAGCATTGTTGAAGAGAGCAAGCAGAGAATTGTATGAAGAACACCCATGTACAGACATTGAATTAATAGAAAGAGATTTGATTCAATTTCATGGTTTGTGTTATTATCTATGTATTGATGTTGTGCTCATGAATGTTTTCTTTCTGTCATACATTTGCTTTTATATGTTGTGTATGTGATTTCATGGTTGAATAGAAGTCTGAGAGGGAATGTGAATGAGTTTCAATTGTTTCTCTAATTGAGCCAAGAGATTCCTGCAAGGAGTGCAGTTGAATTGTCCGCAAGGAGTGCATTGACATAAGGGTTTAATTAGAGTTATATTTTGTTCTCATTCATCTCAGAAGTGAATATTTGGCATCAGAGTCGTGCAAGGAGTGCGCAAGATAGACGAAGTCTTAGAGTTGTGATTCTGAGGAAAGGGAATTAAGACTACTGCTGCAGGCATGCGCAGAGTCAAAGCTTTAACACTTAGACATTGTTGAATATTTTCCGCAAGGAGTGCGTGCAAAGAGTTCTTTTGAAGGGACTTGAAAGTTGTGATAAAAGCTCAGAAAGGATAGGCCTTCGAGTTCGTCGAAGGATGATATAGACAAAGTTGTGCCTGGAAGGCTTACAAGGAAGAGACGCAGGTTGGCGAACAAGTCTCGAGGAGAGACACTTCTGGTTCATGGATTGCGCAAGAAGAAGAGTGGACGGTCGATATTCTCCATGGAGAATCCACGAGTTTCGTTGGATCGTTAGATCTCCCAGAAGAGTGAGAAAGTTAAAGCGCAAGTGTGGGGAGAGGCCAGAAGTTCAGAAAAGTAGAGTCGTTGATCCAAGTCCATTTGGGGCCGTTGGATCCATCGCGAGGTCGCCTATCGAGGTTTCAGGAGGAAGGGATCGAAGTTTTGGCCACAGGAGTCGCGATAGTGCGAGAAGCGATATCCCAAGAGTTACGTAAGTGGTGTGGGGCCGCAGGAGGTAGTGGAATACAGGTGGAACCAACTATCGGGATCTTGCCATGAGAAGTTCTGAAACTTGAGCGTTAGGATTCGCGATCCTGCGAAGTCCGAAATCCCAATATCAGCGTTTCGGCGCATCACGTATCGGAGGTTGGAAACTCAAGAGTTTGGTATCGCGAGTTGCGAAAATGCGATAGAGAAAAGTCTCGATAGCAGAGGGAGAAAGTCAGCGTTGACTGACACCTCGGGTCTCGAGGATTCGAGAACCTAGAGATCGATAGTGAACTTGCGAAGTCACGAGTTTCGATCCTCCGACAACTAAAGAAAGGGGGATTGCGCCGAAGAGAATCTGTGGGTAAGGAAGATTCCCAAAAGGAATCAGAAGAACCTTTGACATTCTTCGGGCCGAGAGGAAAGAAGATCATGTGAGAGCGGACGTGCCCCGAGGAGTGCGGCTGCATCAAGAGTGGTATCAGAGCACAAATTCCTGTCTGTATACTTCAGGCAAGAGGGAGCAAGGAGAAAAGAAAGCACTCTGATACACACTGCGTCAGAGTGGTATCAGAGCGGGAATATCTTTTCTTTCTGTAGCAAAAAAGGAGGAGTAAATTCGCCATGCTGCCGAGAAGAGAAAGAAAATCACCTGACCCAGAGGATAGAGAGGTGAGGAGAAGAGGCAGGCCGACAGGAAATCCAGAAATGGAGAGGAAGATGAGAGATCTCTGAGCAAGACTCAAAGACATGGAGGCAACTCAGAGATGCGGAGTTGGTGCAGGGGATCTTAGTGATTCCGAAGTTGAAGAGGAAGCTGGACATGAAGAAGAGGTCACAACAGAAGATGCATCAACCGAGCGGTTGATCAAAGCCATTGCAAGGATGGGTGCGAAGGCCAAAATGGACATTCCAGTTTATTAGAGAAATCTGGATGTCGAGGAGCTACTAGATTGGATTAGAGCTCTAGACACATACTTCGATTATGAAAATGTGGAAGAAGATAAGAAATTCAAGCATGATGTCACGCGCTTGAAGGGACATGTAGCATTGTGGTGGGACGAGCTACAAGCTGACAGACGCTGCAAAGGCAAGCAAAAGATTAAGAGCTGGGATCGGATGATCGCGAAGATGAAAGCAAAGTTCATCCTGAGAGATTACCAAATAACTCTGTTCAGGCAAATGCAGAACCTGAGACAGAAGTTGATGACAGTGAAGGAATATACCAAAGAATTCTATCGACTGAACATCAGAGAAGGTCATCGGGAGAACGATGATGAGAAAGTCCCCAGATACCTGAATGGACTGAGATACGACATTCAGGATGAATTAAGCATGGTTACCATCAGAACGGTGGAGGATGCTTATAATATGGCTCTGAAAGCTGAGGAAAAGCTGAGACGAAAGAAAGGACAGCGAGGGCGAGGAAGAAGTCAGCCAAGAGGCAAAGCAGTTGCCCAGGAGAAATTCTAGAAACCCAAGGAGGAATGGAAGAAACCTCAGGGTAAGGTTGAAAGAGGTGCAACCTCACAGTGAGGGCCACATGTTGAGCAGAGAGGACAAAAAAATGATCAGCGAGGAGATTATGATGATGCAAATACTTTTCCTCGTACCAGAGGCAGAGGAAGAGGCCGAGGAGGAGTTATCACATGTTTCACATGTGGGAAGAATGGTCACAAGTCTTACGAGTGTCCAGAGAAAAATAAGGACATTGGAGAAGCTCACATCACTGAAGTGCAGAGACGAGATGTTGAGGCTAAAGACGCAGAAGGCAGAAGGTCGCTCATGATGCGAAAAGTCCTTTTAACACCCGAGAAGGAGGTGGAAAGCTCAGTTCAGAGGACCAGACTGTTTAGAACAGCTTGCAAGACCAAGGATAGGGTATGCAAGGTCATTGTTGACAGTGGTAGCACGGATAATCTCGTATCCACAGAGATGGTAGAGAAGCTGGAGCTGGAGACGACTGATCATCCCAGTCTGTATAGAGTTTCATGGCTACAAAAAGGACACCAGGTAACTGTTACTAAACAATGCTTGGTTGAGTTCAAAATAGGTGGGTATAATGATGAGATTTTATGTGATGTTATTCCCATGGATGTATGTCATTTATTGTTGGGTAGACCATGGAAATATGAAAAAAATGTGATTCATGATGGGAGAATGAACACATATACCCTGGAGAAGAATGGGAGAACCCATATGTTTCTTTCGATAAAGGATAAAGTGGTGAAGCCGGAAGTAAGCAACACAATACTTCTCATGAGTGGGAAGGAGCTTCTTACAGAGGTGAAGAAAAAAGAAGATCCACAATTCTTTGTTGTCAGAAAGTCGAGGATTGTTCTGACTAGCACAAGAGTGGATGATTTACCAGTTGAGGTTCAAGAACTGCTGGAAGAGTTCGTTGATATCATAGTGGACGAATTACCTCATTCGTTGCCACCGATGAGGGGTGTGAGTCATCACATAAATCTCATACTAGGAGCTAGTTTACCGAATAAAGCCGCGTACAGGTTGACGCCGCAGGAAAATGAGGAGGTCAAGAAGTAGCTCTAGGATTTGATGGACAAAGGATTGGTCAGGGAAAGCTTGAGTCCATGTGTCATTCCAACAGTGCTCAGTCCGAAGAAAGACGGAGGATGGAGGATGTGCACCGATTCAAGAGCGATTAATAAGATAACCATCAGGTATAGGTTTCCACTGCCGAGAATGGATGATCTGATGGATTGCCTGAGTGGGGAAAATTATTTTTCAAAGATTGATTTAAAGAGAGGATATCATCAGATTCGCATGAGAGAAGGCGATGAGTAGAATACATCCTTCAAGAAAAACGAAGGATTGTATGAGTGGCTAGTCATGTTGTTTGGCTTGATGAATGCACCAAGTAATTTTATGAGATTGATGAATGAAGTCCTGATGGAATTCATCGGGAATTTTGTCATTGTTTATTTGTATGACATACTGATTTATAGTAAGTCAGTGGCTGAACACCTGAAGCATTTGGCCATAGTGATGAAAAAGTTACAGCAGGAGAAGCTATTGATCAATGTGAAGAAATCTTCATTTATGAAGACAGAGCTCATTTATTTGGGTTTTGTTGTTTTGGCTAATGAGTTGAGGATGGATCCAGATAAAGTAGAAGTGATTAAGAATTGGCCATCACTGAGAAATATTTTCGAGGTGAGGAGTTTTCATGGATTGGCTAGTTTCTACCGGAAGTTCATCAGAAATTTCAGTGGAATTAGCGTAGCGATGATGGATACAGTGAATAAGCGGCATAAATTTTTTCCCTAGACAGTTGAGGCTGAGAAGAGCTTCAATCTGTTGAAGTGAAAGATCACGGAGAAACCAGTGTTGGTGTTGCCATATTTCAGAAAACATTTCAGGTGAAATGTGACGCGAGTGGATTCACCATAGGAGCGGTCTTGAGTCAGGAAGACAAGCCGGTTGCATATTTCAGTGAGAAGTTGGATGAGGCAAAACTGAAATACTCCACGTATGATAAAGAATTTTATGCTATCATACAGGCGCTGAAGAAGTGGAGGCATTACCTTATTCCAAAAGAATTTGTATTGTACAGTGATAATCATGCATTACAGTTTGTGACTCAACAAGAGAAGTTGAATCAGAAACATGCAAAATGGGTAGAGTATATGCAGAATTTCACATTTGTAATTAAACATATTTCAGGTACTGCTAACAAAGTGGTTGATGCTTTGAGCAAGAAATGTTTGTTGTTGCAGGAGTTTCGAGTCAAAACATTGGGTTTTGAAAATCTCAGGGACATGTATGCAGGAGATGCAGATTTTGCAGAGGCGTATGAAGCAGCTGAGAATCCAGTTATCAGAGATAGAATCCCTTGGATAGATTATATGATCCAGGAGGGATTTCTATTCAAAGGCAGTCAACTATGTATTCTGAAATTCTCCATGAGGGAGAACTTGTTAAAAGAAAAACACAGTGGTGGATTGGCAGGACATTTTGGCCATGACAAGACATTCGCAAAACTGAATGAGTCATATTTTTGGCCAGGGATGTGAGTAGATGTCAAGAGGTTTGTTGACCGATGCAAAGTTTTCCAGCATTCCAAAGGAAGAAAGAAGAATGCAGGTTTCTATTAGCCATTGCCCATACCAGAGAGGCCATGGGAGGCGATAAGCATGGATTTCGTATTGGGGTTGCCGAGGACGCAAAGAGGTGTTGATTCAATCTTTGTGGTCGTGGATAGGTTTTCAAATATGTCACATTTAATTCCATGCCAGAAGACCAACGATGTGATGCACGTCACAAATCTGTTTTTCAAAGAGATAGTTAGACTTCATGGATTGTCGAAAAGCATAGTTTCGGACAGGGACACAAAATTCGTAGGGCATTTTTGGAGGACGCTATGGAAGAAGCTAGGAACTAACTTGGTGTTTAGTTTAGCTTATCATCCTCAGACTGATGGAAAAACAGAGGTGGTGAACAAAAGTCTAGGAGACTTGCTGAGAAGCTTGGTGACGGAGCACCACAACAGTTGGGACAATATATTGCCACAGGCAGAATTTGCGTACAACGATTTAGTGAATCGAAGTACAGGCAAGAGTCCATTTCAGGTTGTATATGGGATGCAACCAAGGGGAGTTTCTAATTTGTTGGATTCAGAACGGACTACTACTAGCAGTGCTAGTGCAGAAGAATTCCCTGAGGTGATGAAAGAACTTCACAGCAGGGTGAAGCAGTGGTTGCAGGATTCGAATCAGGAGTATAAGCACAGAGTAGATCAGCATCGGAGACAACTTCAGTTTAAAGTTGGTGATCTAGTTCTGGCACATCTGAGGAAAGAAAGGTTCCCAAGGGGAACATACAATAAGCTGAAGATGAAGAAAATTGGGCCATGCAAGGTCTTGAGAAGATTCAGAGAAAATGCTTATGAGATTGAGCTGCCGGATGGCATCGACATATCTCCGATATTCAATATCATGGACTTATACCCATACAGGGCTGAAGGAGTAGAGACTGGAACTAAGGAGCTAGTGATCCAGTGGATAAAGCAATTACCAGTAGAAGAGAAGCCGCAGATGGAATGCATACTGGACAAGAGAGTGGGCAAAAAGACCTGAAGGAAGAAATACTATGAGTATCTGGTCAAATGGAAGGGCCACCTAGTGGAAGATGCCAGCTGGGAGAGCAGAGAAGTGATACAGAAGCATGGACAGACTGTGTAGGAGCTCATGGATAGGATCCCATGAAATTTTTCAAGCCGAGGAGTATGATGCAAGAGCATCGACAACTCATCAAGCGAGCCAGCGCAAAGCAGAGGATAGCTGGATAGCGCCAGCACCAATTTTGAAAGAACCTTGATATTGTTGCACAAACATTAATGCATGGATTTAATGAAGCACACTTTGTATATTGAAATGGACCTTGAGTGGATAGCTCTTGTCCTTAGGTAGATGAGGCATTTAGTAGAGTTAATGCAAGTAGATAGGAATTTAATTCTATATTTGATAGTTAGAACGCAAGAGGGAAACCAAATATAGACACCCTCCTTTGTGCATTGTATTATTATGAAGCGACATTGTTGAAGAGAGCAAGCAGAGAATTGTATGAAGAACACCCATGTACAGACATTGAATTAATAGAAAGAGCTTTGATTCAATTTCATGGTTTGTGTTATTCTCTGTGTATTGATGTTGTGCTCATGAATGTTTGCTTTCTGTCATACATTTGCTTTTATATGTTGTGTATGTGATTTCATGGTTGAATAGAAGTCTGAGAGGGAATGTGAATGAGTTTCAATTGTTTCTCTAATTGAGCCAAGAGATTCCTGCAAGGAGTGCAGTTGAATTGTCCACAAGGAGTGCATTGACAGAAGGGTTTAATTAGAGTTAGCTTTTGTTCTCATTCATCTCAGAAGTGCAGATTTGGCATCGGAGCCATGCAAGGAGTGCGCAGGCTAGACGAAGTGTCAGAGTTGCGATTCTGAGCAAAGGGAATTAAGACTGCTGCTGCAGGCATGCACAGAGTCGAATCTTCAACACTTAGACATTGTTGAAGATTTGCCGCAAGGAGTGCGTGCAAAGAGTTCTTCTGAAGGGACTCGAAATTTGTGAGAAAATCTCAAAAAGGATAGGCCTTCGAGTTCGTCGAAGGACGGTGTTATCACTCCAGGAAACTCTCCTAGGCTGTAAGTCGAAGATGCCCGGTAACTAACTCTTTTTGGGAAATATTTTCTTAATATTTGATGTGGTTTTTGGATCAAGATGAATATCTAGGGACTGGACTGTGTGTTCAAGACTGTCTAGAAATACAAAATCTCACAAGGCCTTCTAGTAATGCAATTAGACAAAATTTGATAAAATGGAAGAGGGATTAGCTATTGAACCAGACTATACTCATATAAAACAAGCACAATGGGTTTAATAACCAAGGAAATAACTTATGATTATCAACTTAATCAATCAATTAGAGAGATGACAGACACAGGCAGACTGAATAAGCATCAACAAAGAACATTCACTCATAAGATATCAGGGAACAGGAAAAGTCTGACAACACAACTGAAGGAAGCTTGCAATTTTTCATAAAATAAGAATAGGTCTTTCTTACAATAGCAGCATGTAGAACCCAAAATCGAACCCTTGGTTAATCTTCTATCCTAAGCTTTATAGCATTACAAAGTAGTTCTAAGATCCTAAAAACAAGGATCAGATATACTAAAAATAGTAAGTCAAAATTCAGTTGCAAAAGAAGTGGGATGATTCCCCAAAATGAGGTCAATCCCAGATTTCTCTCTGTTGATTGTTGGTGCAATGAAGAACAACCTCCCAAGGCTAACTAATGACTCTTCCAAGAGGTAAAATTCGAATTTGTTGAGGTGTGCCAAAATCCCTATATTTTTGCCTTTGAAAAATGTATCAAACTTGATTAAAACACCTCTTCTTTGCCTTTATCCATCAAATTAACCATTGGATCTGACTTGATAATTCACCACCTGTCTATTATAAGAGTTTTTATCTCATTATGATTCAAAAATTCCTGATCTGGGCGAAATTTCAAGTATTCTGGTTAAAACAGGCTTTCGGTGGTTAACATAGAAGACTTTTGGGTGAATTAGCCACCGAAAGTCAGAATTTCCAGAAAAAAAAAAATGCCTTTGGGAAAAATCAATTTTCTCAACCGTGGAATGTCCGTTTCGCACATTCAAATGGTCGATCGACATCTACAGATCATAATATTTCCAATGGTTCAATCAGATTTGGATTTGAAGCTAGGAAGCTGGAAAAATTTTCGTTACAAGATTAGGCATCATTCTTGCAAAAATTCCAATGCATTTTTTATCGTTAACAGATGGTATAGACAAAGTTGTGCCTGGAATGCTTACAAGGAAGAGACTCGGGTTGGAAAACAACTCTCGAGGAGAGACACTTCTGGTTCGTGGATTGTGCAAGAAGAAGAGTGGGCGGTCGTTATTCTCCGTGGAGAATCCACGAGTTTCGGTGGATCGTTAGATCTCCCAGAGGAGCGAGAAAGTTACAGCGCAAGTGTGAGGAGAGGCCAGAAGTTCAGAAAAGTAGAGTCATTTATCCAAGTCCATTTGGGGCCATTGGATCCATCGTGAGGTTTCCTATCGGGGTTTCGCGAGGAAGGGATCGAAGGTTTGGCCACGGGAGTCGCGATAGTGCGAGAAGCGATATCCCGAGAGTTACGTAAGTGGTGTGGGGTCGCAGGAGGTAGTGGAATATAGATGGCACCAACTATCGGGATCTCGCCACGAGAAGTTCCGAAACTTGGGCATTAGGATTCGCAATCTCGCGAAGTCCGAAATCCCAATATCGACGTTTCGGCACATCGCGTATCGGAGGTTGGAAACTCAAGAGTTTGGTATCACGAGTTGTGAAAACGCGATGGAGCGAAGTCCCGATAGCAGAGGGAGAAAGTCAGCATTGACTGACACCTCGAGTCTCAGGGATTCGAGAACCTAGAGATCGACAGTGAACTTGCAAAGTCGTGAGTTCCAATCCTCCGACAACTAAAGAAAGGGGGATTGCGCCGAAGAGAATCTGTGGGTAAGGAAGATTCCCGAAAGGAATCAAAAGAACCTTTGACGTTCTTCGGGCCAAGAGGAAAGAAGATCCTGTGAGAGAGGACATGCTCCGAGGAGTGCGGTTGCATCACGTTGTAAGGGAATAATGCAGGTCGTGCAACTACCAGGTGAATTCCTCTCTTTTGAATGTTCTGGTATGATTTGAGGTCTTTGTATTCAGGAGGAAAGTCTCTAGTATTGAATATTTTGTATATCTCATCATATCTCAGGGAAATATCTTCTCTGGTATGATAAGTCGTGTTCGTCACTAAAACCTCTACCTAGCAGGAAAATGATTCAGGCACATAAGTTGAAGAAGAAGGCTCCCAATTCCTGGATCTCCTGGTCGTTTGACCCGCCATATCTTGTTCTTTATATTATGGAATTAACAAATAAATCATCGGTTTCTTGAATAACAAAAAATAATTAAATAACGTAATTCAAAATAACATGAAACCTATTATTATAGTGAAATTAGTGTTTCCAAGGTGTTACAAAGTTGATCAATCGCAAACAAAGTGACTACTTAGCGTATGAAGAACATATATGATCTCAATGAGGGTTTAGGGATCACAATGTAGGAATTCAATTAACGTAACACACAAATTGAATTATCTGTGTACTATGACCAGTTCAAAACCAGAGCATCATTTCACCATTAATGTGATTAGAAAGTCCAAATTGCCCAAATCCATGTATTGGAGTGAAAAGGGGAAAACATTTGAAATTGTGGTCTTTCAGAGCCGTTTCTATCAGAGGAGGAATGCTAGCAGAGTAATTTTCACTTTGATACAGAGGTCTCAAATAATATTCCTTTATTGACTTTTATTTGTATGTATAAAGGTTAGGGGCACAGACGGTTATACGAGCCTTCAAATTCGTTTCTTTCGGAGTAAAAAAGATTACCATTGTATTCACACTCTGATGCCAAAGCATCAAAGAATATTCCCTTCTTATATCGAATTTTGTTTTGAAATATTAGGAGCATGAAGGATTATGTATGATTATTTTGGAGTTGATTTTTTCAGAGTGAAATAGTTGACCCTTTTATTCACACTCCAATGCAAGAGCATCGAAGAATATTCTTTTTCTTATCTTGATTCCCATGCCGAAAGTCAAAGTTTGAAAAAGGTTACATGGAGTCAGAGCTTATCAATTGGCGTTCAAAATATTGGGGAAGTTTCAAAGCTCTGATGAGAAGGGTATCGAAGAATATTCACTTCCTCAGGAAAAAGTGTTATCCCGTGAAAAAGAAAAATAAAGGCACAGAGAAGATTTGTTTTGCACAGTGTGGACCAATTGACGTCGGCCAAGTCATAAAGTTTTCATCATGTAAGCAAAACATTTCAACATCCACATGTTTATCTATTGATAAATGATCAATCGACATGTTGATTAACAATAGGGTAAGTTGTCAACGTGAGCCACCAGACTGTGTTCATCAAAGTTGGAAGTCAGTCACGAGAAATATTACTCCGAAATGGAAAATAGTAAGAATGGGATTTGATATTAATCCAAATAAGACTCAAAAGGTTGAGAAATAACTGATAAGTGTAGCAAGGAGAGTGATAACTCCACTTCAAAATGCAAATGGCAATAAAAAGATAAGATTTTCAGACTGTATGAACAAAAGGAACAATTTCATGATGCCAATACCTTTCCTAGCGTGTAGTAATATAATACCTTGTAAACAAAATTTAGTATAGGGGGAACCCACTTAAAATATCTATTGAATGAGATATTTTAAATGGGATGTTGTGGGGGAGTCCCAACAATAGGCATTAGCTCAAAATTTCCTCAAAATTTGACAGGGACCTATCTTCTTCAATTCCAATTTATCATATTCATTTCTTGGGAATCTCTCTCTCCTCAAATGTTGCAAAACTTGATCTCCAAATTTAAAAGTAATTTCCCTTCTCTTCATATCCGCTCTTTTTTTGTACCTTTGACTACTATCTTGCAACTTCCCTTTGACTTGTTCATGTGACATCTGCATTGTTGTAGAAAACTCCTCTACATCAACACTTCTCATTTCTACCTTTCCCAGATCTCTAAGTTCAAAAATTCCACTTGGGTGCATACCATAGACAATTTGAAATGGAATTTTCCCTATCCTTCTGTTAGGTGATTCATTGTAATCAAACTCAGCTTGTGCAAGAACTTGATCCCATTGAATTCTATGCTCACTTACCAAACTCCTCAGTAAGTTTCCCAAGCTCATGTTCACTACTTTTGTCTTCCCACATTTTGTGGGTGATAAGATGAGATAAATAAAAGGATTTTTTTAAGCTTCTTCCACAATGTCCTCCAAAAATGTCCAACAAATTTAGTGTCTCTATCTGAAATTATAGTTCTAGGCAATCCATGCAATCTTACAATTGCTTTGAAAAACAAATTATCAATATGGGTTTCATCATTGGTCTTATAAAAAGGTACAAAATGTGCCATCTTTTATAATCTATCAACAATTACAAATATTGAATCATTCCCCCTATCAGTTCTAGGAAAACTGAAAACAAAGTTCATTCTTATGGCATCCCATGGTCTACTTGGTGTGGGAAATGGATGATATAAACCTGTGTTTTTTTGCTTCCCTTTGGCATACTGACAGACTCTACATCTTCTACAAATATCTTAACATCATATCTCATACCTAGCCAAAAATAAGAAGAACTTAATTGAGCATAAGTTTTGTCTTGTCCAAAGTGACCAACCAATCCTCCAATGTGCTTCTCCTTCAACAAGTTATCCCTCATTGAGCATTTTGGAATGAACAATTGAATCCCTATAAACAAAAATCCCTCCTGAATCATATACTCCATGTAAGGACTTATATATTTGATCATTGTATTCTCACATGCTTCATAGGCTTCCTTAAATTATGGGTCTTCTTCATACGTTTCCTTGAGATGTTCATATCCCAAAGTACTCACTTGGAATTCCTACAAAACCAAACACCTCATGATCAAAGCATCTGCAACTTTGGTATCACTCCCATTGATATGTTTTAGAACAAATGTAAATTTTTTCATAAACTCTACCCACTTGGCATGTCTATGATTCAACTTCTCCTACTTAGTTATAAACTACAAAGCATGACTGTTAGTATACAAAATAAATTCTCTAGGCATAAGATACTGCCTCCATTTATTTAAATCTTGGATCACTACATAGAAATATTTGTCATAGGTTGAAAATTTCTACTTGTCATCATTCAAATTATCACTGAAATAAGAAATAGGCTTATCATCTTGACTTAGAACAACACCAATGGCCATTCCACTCGCATCACACTTGACTTGAAAATGTTTATGAAAATTTGGAAGAACTAAAATAGGTTGTTCACTAATCTTCTCTTTCAACAATTTAAATCTTTTTTCAGCTTCTATTGCCCACTTAAATAGTTTATGTTCCTTCCTAATAGTCTCAACTATTGGAGCACATATTCTACTAAAATTTCTAATCAATTTTCTGTACAAACTTGCCAATCTATGAAAACATCTTACCTCATAAATATTCCTTGGAGAATGCCACTCCTTGATAGCTTTCACCTTCTCTAGATCCATCTTCAATCCATATTGAGAGATTAAAAATCCCAAGTATACTAACATTGTCTTCTTGAAGAAACATTTCTTCAGATTTATCAAAATTTTATCCTACTGCAACCTCCTCAATACCAACTTCAGAAAACTTAAGTTTTCTTCCTTTATTCTGTTATAAACAACAATATCATCTAGATACGCAATCATGAATTTTCCAATGAACTTCTTGAGGAATTCATTCATGAGCCTCATGAGTGTACTATGTACATTTATCAATCCAAAAGGCATGACAAGCCATTCATATAAACCATCATTTGTTTTAAAGGTTGTCTTCCACGCATCTCCCTCTCTCATCCTAATCTGATGATATCCACTGTTTAAATCAATATTTGAAAAATTATTTGCACCACTTAGAAATTCCATCAAATCATCCATATGAGGTAAAGGAAATATGCAACTGATTGTTATTTTGTTTATTTATCTGGAGTCAGTACACATTCTCCCGCTTCCATTCTTCTTTGGACTCAAAACAACTGGCACCGCACAAGAGCTTAAAATTTCTCTAACCAATTCCTTATCCAACAGTTCTTGAACCTAAGTTCTGATCTCTTCATTCTCCTTGGGTGTCATCCTAGAGACTCCTTTGTTTGGTAGACTTTCTCTTGGAATCAAGTCTATGTGATGGCTAAGGCTTCTTATGGGTGGTAAGGAATTAGGCAACTCATCAACAATGATATCAACAAACTCATCTGATAATGCTTGAATTTCAATAGTTAAATCATTTAAATTTGTATTTGTAAGTACTAATATAGGATTACCAACCAAATAAAATTGTACATCCTCCTCTTTATTCATTTTATGCAGCATCTCATTTCCACTCATCAACAACACTCTTGAACAATCTTCTTCTTTAGCTCCTTATCCTTTAATGGAAATAACATGTACTTGTGTCCATCCTTTTCAAGAGAATAGGTGTTTCCTCTTCCATAATGAACAAATATCCTATCATACTACCATGGTCTTCCCAACAAAATATGAAAGACATCCATAGGCATGATCTCACACAAGATTTCATCCTTGTAACCACCAATCTGAATTTATACCTTACATTGTTCACTTACCAAAAACTGATGTCCTTTCTAAAATCAAGAAACTTCGTTTGAAGTAGGATGTGCCATCCTCTGCAATCCCAAGTTCTCCACAATTTATGTAGAAACTAGATTGTATGTGCTATCACTATCAATGACCACCTTTAAACATTTCCCTTTTGATTTTCACATGGCTCTGAATAAACTTTTCCTCAGGGTTGATTCATGAGTATCCTTCTCTGCTTTAATCAAAACTCTCTTCAACATTAATGATTCTCCCATCTCAAGAGTTTCTTATTTTACTTGTGCATTCAATGTCTCTCCCTTAGCCTCTGCAATATGAGATCCTCTTTGGTTTGTTCACTTATTCTTAGGGAAATCCCAAGACACATGTCTTGTTTTTCCACAAGTAAAACACTTGATTTCTCTACCTCTTCCTCTGTCTCTTGAGAAGAACCTTCCATCTCTTAACTCTCCTTCTCTAGGTGATTGACTGCTATAACTTATTACTTCCTCCTTTGAATTTTTCAATATCCCTCTAGTATATTATTCCTTTCCTCTTGTTGTACTCATGCCTCTACTCTTTTGGATCTTCTTCCTAGTCAAGTTATCTCATGCTTTTAGGCCTACTTGGTAAGCATATTCCACTGTTCTCAGGTACAAAAGACTAATCTCATCTTGAATATCATACCTCAGTCCATTTGTATACCTGGTGAATTTGTCTCCATCTTCTTATATATGGCCTTCCCTCATATTCAACTTATAGAATTCTTCAGTGTATTCCTTCACTGTCATGGTTTTTTGTCTCAAATTCTTCAATTTCCTGAACATATTCAATTAGTAGTCCTTCGACATAGATTTAATTTTGAATTTAGCCACCATCCTATCCCAACTTTTGATCTTATATTTTACTTTTCTTCTCTTATCTTCCTATAACTCATCCCACCATAAAGTTGCATGGCCTTTCAGTCTTGTCACTGCATGTTTGACTTTCTTTTCTTCATCCACCTCTTCATAGTCAATGCATTTATCCATTGCATTGATATAATCAACCAATTAATCCACATTCAAGTTACCCTCATACATGAGAACTTCCATCTTTGGTATGGCTCCAAACTTTGTGACCAATCTCAGGAGTTTCTCCTCTTTTGTTTCTCCTCCTGGTGCTTCCTTTGTTTCCTCACCAGAGCTCATATATTCACTCGCATAGACATCTCATGTGTCAGGTTCTCTTCTTTGAGTTGTCTCCATGAATTCCATCATCACCTGGAAGCGCTTCAGCTCCAATCACAACTCATTAGTTGCAGAATTTCTCTCTCGCCTCCTTGTCTAGGCGACATGTTTCCTGCAGATACAATTCACACTCTGATACCACTTGATAATGACCTACCAGGTACAATACCCACAGAATAAAGTAAAGGCCACTAACTTTGTTGTAGCTTCGGCTCTTGAGTTGCTCTCAAAATATTTCAATCGGGCCCAAAGTCCTTTCTTAACAGAGTCTAAAACTCTCTATTGCGAACCAGTCTACAATAATTTCAATTCAAACATGGAACTTCTTTATCTTGGCGCTATGCCTTTTTTCCCACATGACCAGGTGCTAAATACCTCACAAAACCATAGGAAAATCAACGATTAACGTATCGGAGTATCACCTAGTCAAAGTAACTATGAGTTAAGAGCTTCGATGGATCAAAGTCCAATGTCTCAAAAAAATTCATCGTAGTCTAAATTCCAGGGGGTTCAGAGTCAAGTGCTTCGATGAATCAGAGTTGAATGCTCTAGTGGGTCAGATTTAAGCACTTCGATGGTTAGAGTGATCCACTTTCTTGAGGGTTTGATATACCATAAATCATGACCATTGGTTTCTCCTCTCTGATGAACGATTGGATTATCGTTGTCGGATTGTTGGGAATCGGGGTATCATAGGGACCCAATATGGCGAGGGTCTGATAGTCGGGTCTGAAACAAAGGGTTCATCAGAGTTGAGATGTGAAAGGAGACTCTAATAGATCATGGTTCTGATACAAGCCATTTCTGATAGAAAAGAACTATAAATTAATAATGACCTTCGATCTGGAAAGGCTCTCTCCTAGATCTAATCTTGACCATTCAATTCAAACAGAACAAAAATACACAAAAATTTCAAAAGGCACCATTCGACTTTGAAGCACAACTCCATACATGATATGCTACCCTGTAGAATCAAAGTTTTGTTGCTCGATCAAGAAAAATTCAAACACAATTCAACTTCATACACAAAAAAACCATAGCGGCACACAAAACTTGATATTTTTTTATTATATTCAAAAGGAATGAACAGATACAACAATGTTGCTCTGTTCCTCTTGGTCTCTCACAACTGTGCACACTACACACTTTTCACTCTCCACACCTACTAACATCCCTTCAATACAAAATACTGAATATATCTTAGAGATCTCGGGTATCTCATAAAACAAAACCATCCTGAGATATCTCAACCACTTCTAAATTTGCTAATTCTATTCCTAAAACTCAACAACAAACTAACACCTGTCAAAACTAATCAAATGAAGATATCTTTTAGAGATACTCCATACAACTATTACAAATGAAAATAGAAAACATTAGGAATCCAAATTCCTTGGTAAATATTTGTGATGCCTAGGGTCAGTTTCAATATAAACTGATTGATGCTCCTACATCAAAAATGGAAAATGGGAAAAAAATGGAAAAATGAGAAAGGAAAAGTAAAATGGTAAATGGTAAATGGAAAATGAAAATAGAAATATGAAAATAGAAATAAAAATGGAAATGTCTAAGTATGAAAATGGTTAAATGTGGAAATGGTTAAGTATTGAAATGGTGTGGAATATTGGAAAAATGCCTAAGTATGGAGTATGGGGAGTAGTATAGAGTAGTATGGGTAGTAATGAAAATGACTAAGTATGGAAGTGTAATGAATAGAGAGGAATGAAGTATAGAGCAAGGAAAGAGGAAGGAAAATGAGAAAAAATGACTAAGTATGGAGAGTGGAGGATAAGGAAAATGAAAAATGGCTAAGTATGGGGTAGCATAATGTGGGAGAAAAATGGCATATCTTGGGCATATGACCTTTAATTTAGATTCCATAAAATGTTGAATGGAGTTGATACATAGGGATACTTAGTGAGAAGATAGACATAAGCAATTTCCTTATTTTAGTATATTTTTCTTTCCTTCTCTTTTGTTTAAAAAAGAAACCATCTTTGTTATCCTTTCATGATGAAGAACTGCAAAACTGAAGTTGGTTGGAAACTTGTTGGGTCTTCACGATCAACGGTTGAAGATTATTTGGAAATTTCAAAGTTCGACCCAATTTTGTTTTTGGACTCTATTTGATAGGTGAAAACACATCAACACCTTTCAAGGGTGATGTGATGGATGGAGGATGATATCCATAAAGTGCCAAAAATGGGGACATTTTTGATGAAGTATGGAAGGATATGTCATACCACCATTCTGACAAGAGAAATGACTTGACCCATTGTGTATGTTTATCATATTCAAAGAAACAAAGATATCCTTCTATACATTCATTCACAATCTCATTTTTCCCATTGGATTGAGGATGGTAAGATGAACTATGAGACAATTGAGTACCCAAACAAGAAAATAATTCAATCCAAAAATTTCAAGTGAAAATAGGATCTCTATCACATACAATAATCTTGGGGACTCCATGTATCTTTTGGACTATTTCCATGAATGTTGTGGCTATTGTACTTTCTTTAAAAGGATAAGAAAGAGAGAAAAAATGGGCATACTTTGTCAGTCAATCCCCTACTACCATGATGACAATCTTTCCTTCGGATTTGGGTAAACCTGTAATAAAATCCATTGAAACTTCTTCCCAACATTGACTTGGTTCAACTAATGGTTGTAAGAGACCTGAAATATTGAGTGTCTCTCTCTTATTCTTTTGGCAAACCACACATTCAAACACAAACTTTTGAACATCATTTTTAAGACCTTCCTAGAAAGAATCCTTCTTGATCCTATAGTAAGTTTTCAAGAACCCTGAATGTCGTCCTACAGGGGAAGTTTTCAATTTCAGAAGGACCTTCTGTTTGAGTTGGGAATTCTTACAGAAATATAAGTGATCATGATATCATAGAAAATTATTCTTCCATGCAAATTTATCTACTACACCAGGGTCCTCTTGTAGTTGTTGAATGATCTTTCATACCTCTTGATATTGCTTCCATTCTATCATTTATTCTTCCACCCATTCAAATTTCAAAATAGAAATAGCACATAATGAACCCTTTGTTTCTTCTTATTTCCTTGTAAGTGCATCTGCCACAATATCATGTTTTATTTTTTTGTAGATAATTCAAATTCATAACCTAGCATATTTGTCACTCATTTTTGTTGCTCTTATGAAGATAATAATTTTTCCAAGAAGTACTTCAAACTATCATGATCCGTGATTACTTTGAAGTGTATTCTTATTAGGTAATGACACCATTTATTAACTACATGTAGTATGGCCAACATTTGTTTTTCATAAATGGTTTTGAGCAAGTTTTTTCCTTTAAGTTGGATACTTTCAAAATCAAGGGCCTTCCTTCTTGCATTAAAACTACACCAATGCCATGACCTGAGGCATCACACTCAACAATAAATGTTTTTGTGAAGTCATATGTGGGTAGGCCATGAGTTTTACACATGGCATCAATTTTTTCAAAATCTTTAGTTGCTTCTTGAGTCCAAGAAAATGCTTCCTTCTTGAATAATGATGTTAGCGGTGTTGTTATTTGACCATAGTTCTTGAGGTGCTATTTAACCATAGTTTGTGAAAAAAAAAAGATTCTCTTATCTCTTGGTACATTTTTATGGATGAATTGATAACACATTATGGGGATATTAAGAGAAATACATTCTTTAGTCAATTGATAAATCTTCGGAAAAAGGCCCAATTATAGAGCACATTCAACAATTCCAAAAGCTCAGTCTCAAGGTAAAGAGAATTCCATAAGACAATTTGTTAGATCTATTTATGGGCACTTTGAAGGTGAGCATTCAACATGAGGTGCATCTCTTTGAACCTAAATACCTAGAACAAGCTTTCAGTATAGCAAGAAAAGTGGAAAAAAATATGGCTACTATAAGGGTGGTCACAAACAACTATATACAACACCATGTTCCCTCTCCTAACATGACTCATCTGACAAGGTTGACACCTCAACAAATGTTTGAAATAAGAGAAAAGGGATTGTGTTTCAATTGTGGCTGCAAGTACAGTAAGGGGCACAAATGCAGTGATAAGATATTATTATACATAAACTGTGAAGAGGAAGAATATCGAGAATTAGAACCATGAAAAGATATAGATCTAGAAGAGACTACTCCAACAATATATTGTCATGCATTGGCTGACATCAGTACTCCAAAAACCCTCAATATAGAAGTATATGTCAAAAAGAAAAAGGTAACAATGTTGATTGATTCTAGTAGTACCCATAACTTCATCAATTGCAAATTAGCAGAAAGTCTCAATTGCTTTGTATTTCCAACACCAGAGTTTCAAGTAATGATTGCAGATGGAGGTGCCATAAAATTTTAAGGGAAGTGTCATAATATTAAGCTCAATATGGGGGAGTATTTATTGGTTAGTCCTGTGATTGAAATCCAAATGGGTGGTGCTTATGTTTCATTAGGATTCCAATGGGCACACTCATTGGGAACAATGGCCCTTAATTTTCAAGATCTTTTCATGAGATTTTCTTTAGAAGGAAAGGAAATTGAGCTTAGAGGTATCCAAGGGAAACCCTCTAAGGTGATAAGCTCCAATAGCATGACAAAATTACTCAAAAATTGACACCATGGTGTAACTGCACAATTGTGCTCACTAGATGTTCAAACATCTATATCCTCTACTCCAATGGATCTCCAAATAGCTATCAAAAATCATTCCAAGGTATTTGGAGAGATGCCTAAGGGTATTCCACCTACTTGAGATCATGACCATGCTATTCATTTGCAACTAGGAAGTGTACCGCCTAACATTAGGCCTTACAAGTATCCCTATGCACATAAGAGTGAGATTGAGTGTATTATCCAAGAAATGTTAGAGGCTGACATCTTTCAACCTAGACTAATTTATTTCTCTTCACTAGTAGTGATGGTTATGAAAAAAGACGATTCATGGTGTATGTGTCCATATTATAGATAACTCAACAAAATGACCATCAAACATAAGTTTCTTATTCTTTTCATTGATGAATCATTAGATGAATTGCATGAAGCAATTTTCTTTACTAAGTTGATCTTCATTCAATATATCATCAAATTAGAATGAGGTAGTAAGACATTCCCCAAAAACCTTTAGAACACATGAAGGTCATTATGAGTTTTTGGTTATGCCATTTGGACTTACTAATGCACCTTCAACATTTCAAAGATTGATGAATTCTATTTTCAAACCCTTCCTTAGAAAAGTTGTGTTAGTACTTTTTGATTACATACTAATCTACAACAAATCTTGGGAAGAGCATGTACAACATGTTGACAACAATGTTATTAAAACCGGTTTGAACAGTTTGAACTAGTCGTTCTGACTGGTTTTGAGGAAAATATGGTTGAACCGACACTCCCAAACCATTTTTTTCCCTTTGGTATCAAACCGACCATTTTTCACTGAACTGGCCAGTTCTTTAAGGCACATATAAGACCCATAGATTTTAAATTAAAAAAATTATAATTGAAATTGTTTAATTAAAGGGGGCCCTATTACCTAGTGTGATTAGAATCGTTTGAACCATCTAGTCTGACTGGCTTTGGGGAAAAACCAATTAGACCGACACCCCTGAACTGTTTTTGGCCAGTTTTGTACCTAATCGACCTTTTTCATGGAACTAGCCAATTTTGTACGATGCATATAAAACCCATGGATTTCAAATATTTTAAAACAAATATGAGTTGTTTAGTAGAGGAGGGGCTACTAACTAATCCCAGGGCCTACTAACTAACCTTCGAGACTATTACCTAACTCTTGGGCCTAATCAAACCTAGTATTAATGGTAATATGAAATTTTAAAAGTGACATTCTCCTTTATCTTTTATTTTCATCCTTTTACTTAAATTTTTAACATTACCATTAATTGTTTCATGATGTTTGAGAGTGGTTCCAACCTCATTGGACTTCATATGGAGAAATTAGAATTTTAGGTCCCATTTGAAATTCAATAGACTTAACAATTTTCAGGATTTCAAGATTGGCAGGATTGCAACAATTCCACTGTATTCTATCATGTATGAGGGTATGGAACTAGAATTTAATCAAGAGCACCAAGCCCTCTATGTACCTTGATGTTGGTGGCATTGAGTGTTGAACTATTATTTCACAACCTTAGTAAAAATGTACCCTTCATTCAAGTAAAATCACTTATTAGGAATGTTAATATTTTTCTATCTTATTCTAATGCTTAGAGGGTGACACTAATGATGAGGATCCTAATATAGGTAATGGTTTTGATGGTATGTAGTTATTTAATGTAGCATGATTTTTTTTGGACTCTATAGGGCATTTAGAGCCTCTTTGTTGATGTATTTCGGTTCAGAGATGGATTGCACTCGGTGCTATTTTGGTTATATGCACTCTTACTTGCTATATAAATGAGAAACTTTTCATATTTGTGTATAAATGATTTGGAATCATATGCATGCACATGAATATATATGTTTTTTTTCAAAATTTGAATATTTTGTGTAGTTTTTGGTTGATCATTTTTTTTTTTCCAATCCCATCTGGTTTCACATTTTTGGGGTCGACCGATTCAGTCATCAGTCTAGTTCTTATAAAATTGCTATTACCCAACCTTAGGTTAATGATAATGTTGAATTCTTAAAGTAAAAGTGACATTATCCTTTATCTTTGTTTTTCATCATTTTACTTAAATTTTTAACATTACCATTAATCGTTTCAGAATGTTTGAGAGTGGTTCCAAACTCATTGGACTTCATATAGATAAAATAGAATTTTAGGTCCCATTCAAAATTTATCAGACTTAACAGTTTTCATGATTTCAAGATTGACATGATTGCAACATTTCCCCTGGATTCTATCATGTATGAAGGTATGGAACTAGATTTTAATCAAGGGCACCAATCCCTCTATGTACCTCAATGTTGGTGGCACTGATTGTTGAACTCTTATGTCACGACCCTAGTAAAAATGTACCCTTCACTCAAGTAAAATCACTTATTAGACATGTTAATATTTTTCTATCTTATTTTCATGCTTAGAGGATGACATTGATGACGAGGATCCTAATATAGGTAATGGTCTTGATGATATGTAGTTATTTTTTGTAGCATGATTTTGTTTTTACTCTAGAGGCCACTTAGAGCATCATTGTTGATGTATTTTGGTTCAGAAACGGATTGGACTTGGTGCTATTTTGGTTATATGCACTCTTGATATATGAGAAACTTTGCATATTTTTGTATAAATGGCTTGGATTCATATGGATGCACATAAATATATATGTTTTATTTTCAAAATTTAAATATTTTATGTAGTTTTTGGTCAATCGATTTTTTTTCTAGTTCGATCACCAATCCAATAATAATAACATTGATACTACCTAACCCTAGGGTAATGGTAATGTTAAATTCTTAAATTTTTAGCATTACCATTAATTGTTTCAAGATGTTTAAGAGTGGTTCCAACCTCATTGGACTTCATATGGAGAAACTGGAATTTTAGGTCCCATTGAAAATTTAATAGACTTAACAATTTTTAGGATTTCAAGATTGACAGGATTGCAACATTGTCATTGGATTCTATCATGTATGAGGTATGTAACTAGCATTTAATCAAGAACACCAATCCCTCTATGTACCTCAATGTTGGTGCCATTGATTGTTGAACTCTTCTATCGTGACCCTAGTAAAAATGTCCCCTTCACTTACGTAAAATCACTTATTAGGCATGTTAAGATTTTTTATATCTTATTTTAATGCTTAGAGGGTGACACTGATGATGAGGATCCTAATATAGGTAATGATATTTATTATGTGTAATCATTTGTTGTAACATGATTTTTTTTGGACTTTGGAGGTCATTTAGAGCCTCATTGTTGATGTATTTTGGTTCAGAGATAGATTGCACTTGATGTTATTTTGGTTATATGCTCTCTTAATTTATATATAAATGAGAAACTTTGCATATTTGTGTATAAATGGTTTGGATTCATATGGATGCACATGAATATATATGGTTTTTTTCAAAATTTGGATATTTTATTTAACTTTTAATTAACCATTTTTTTGTTCCAGTTCAATTCACATTTTTGGGTCAACTGGTTTGGTCACCATTCTGGTTCTGATAACATTGGTTGACAAAGTATTAAAAATATTGGAAGAGAAACAACTTTATGCAAAGCCTTCCAAGTGTTCCTTTAGGGTTCAAAAATTGGAATATTTGGGTCATATTGTATCTCATGAAGGTGTAAAAATGGACCCTAACAATATTAAAGCTACGAGGGAATGGACAATTCCCAAATCCCTGAATAAAATTAGAGGATTTTTAGGATTGACATGATATTACCACAATTTTGTCAAGAACTATGGTTAAATAGTAGCGCCTCTAACAAGATTAAAGAAGGAAGCATTTTCTTGGACTTAAGAAGCAACCAAATTTTTGAAAAACTTAAGGAGGCTATGTGTAAAACTCATGTCCTAGACACACCCAACTTCACTAAAACATTTATTACGGAGTGTGATGCCTCAGGACATGGAATTGGTGTAGTTTAAATGTAAGAAGGAAGACTCCTTGACTTTGAAAGCAACTAACTTAAAGGAAAAAACTTACTCAAACCCATTTATGAAAAATAAATGTTGGTCATACTACATGCAGTTAAGAAATGATGCCCTTACCTAATAAGAAGACACTTCAAAGTAAAAACAAATCATCATAGTTTGAATTACTTCTTGGAGCAATGATTATATTCATAAGAGAAACAAAAATGGGTTACAGAGATGATAGGTTATGACTTTGAAATTATCTACAAAAAAGGAAAACATAATATTGTGGTAGATGCATTAAGAAAGAAGAAGAAACAAAGGGTTCACTATGTGCTATTTCTATTCCAAAACCTGATTGGGTGGAAGAAGCAAGGATAAAATGGAAGAAATATCAAGAGGTATGCAATATCATTCAACAACTACAAGAGGGCCCCAATGCATTAGATACCTCTATATTGAAGAATTATTTTCTATGGTATCATGATCGCCTATATTTATGTAAGAATTCCCAATTCAAACATAAGGTCCTTATAGAATTGCACACTTATCCTATAGGATGACATTGAGGGTTCTTGAAAACTTATCATAGGATCAAGAATGATTATTTATGGGAAAGTCTTAAAAGTAACATTCAAAAGTTTGTTTTTGAATGTGTGGTCTTCCAATAGAATAAACGAGAGACAATGAAGATGCCAGGTATCCTACAACCATTATGATGCAGGAGCATCGCTCACTCATCAAGCGAGCTAGCGCGTGGAGAGAGAGAGAGACAGCTGGACAAACCAGAAAATCACTTTTTGAATATTACCTTGATAAATGGCTGCGCCAAACATTAATATGGTGATGTGATGAAGCGCACTTGTATATTGTAACGGACATTGAGCAGATAAGCTCTCGTCCTTAGGTATCTGAGGCATTTATTTAGATTTAATGCAAGTAGATAAGTTAATTAAGTCTAGATTAGACAGTTTTGGCTTTTGAGAGGGAAAACGGAATATAGGCACCCTCTGTTGTATTGTTGTAACAACATTCAGATTATTGAAGTATTCAGCATTAGCATTCAGGAGCAAGAAGGGAGAAAAGCAGAGAATTGGTGAAGAATCCCCATGTACAGATATTGAATTAATAGGAAAGCTTTGATTCAAATCCATGGCTGTGATTATTCTCTGTGTGTTGTTGATATTATGCTGTTGCATATTTGCTTCTTGTTTTGCCTATTGTCTATATGCTGCATATGTGATTGCATGGTAGGTTCGAAACCTGAGGGAATGAGAGAATGAGTTTCAAGTGTTTCTCTGTCTAAGCCAGGAGATTCCCGCATAGAGTGTAGCGGAATTCCTCCACATAGAGTGTGTTGAGGAGGCTGGACAGTTGAACTCTCATTCTTCGGTTGCCCAGAAGTGTTGTTGAGTTACTCGAACCCGTGCAAGTGGAGAATAGTTTGAGTTAAAGTCTCAGACGCAAGCATGGGAAGAGGAGAATAGAGAAGCCATGGTTTAATTCCATGGATGTGTTTATCCTCTATGTTCTATTGGCATTATGCCTTTGCATAGTTTCTTCTTGCTACGTATTTCTTTCACATGCTGCGTACGTGATATTATGGAAGAACTGAAATCAGAGTGATTCTGAGTGGAGAGTTGGTGAAATCTCAGGTGGGAGAGTTCCTTATAATTATTGTGGAACAGATCCAGGAGAAACCCCGAATGAGAGAAGCTTCGGAGTAGGGGAAATCTTCAGGAGGAAGAGAATTGACAACTTGAACTTTTGAGAGAGAGTTAACCTTCAAGCACAGGGAAAACCCATTTTCCATCGTCTATCGGCATATCGGAGTTGGCGAGTGCAAGAGTTGCATGCACGTCGATAACGCGAGCAACAATTCCTAATTCTGAAGGAGCTATCGATGTTCCGGAATGGGATAGGTGGCACGTGATCTCGGGACATCGGACCTCGGGAGTTGGAGAGCCAAGCGACCAGTCTCATAAGTCGCGAGTTCGCGAAGAGACGAGGTAACAATACTCGGGTATCGAGGATTCGGGCCTCGGAAGCTAAAGCGAAGTCAATCCGACTCGCGAGAAGCAAAATCGCGAAGTCGCGAGATCGTAGATCTCGGTACCTCGACGCATCAGGTGTTGGGAGTTAAAATCCCGAGTGGTCGGTAGCGTGAGAAGCGAAGTCCCGATTCCCCTAACAGAGGAAAGAGAGTATATAAGAAAGTGAGTTGTGGGTTGCGAACTTCCGCTCAGGAGGGAGAAGAGACTTAGAAATCTTCGGGCCTGGGAAGAGTAAGAAGGTCCTGGTGAGAGCAGCTTGTCGACGAGGGCAGGGGTGCAGTCACATTAGCTATACCAAGTCAACATTGGGAAGAAGTTTCAATGGATTTTATTATAGGTTTTACCCAAATATGAAGGAAATACGGTCATCATGTCAGTAGTGGATTGAATGACAAAGTATGCTCATTTTTCCTCTCTTTCTCAATCTTTTAAAGAAAGTACAATAGCCACAATATTCATGGAAATAGTTCAAAAGATACATGGATTCCCCAAGATTATTGTAAGTGATAGAGATCCAATTTTCATTGGAAATTTTTGGATTGAATTATTTCATTGTTTGGGTACTCAATTGGCTCACAACTCATCTTACTATCCTCAATCCAATGGGAAAACCATGTTGAAATATTGTAACTGCAAAGAATATTCTATTTATTATTGAGTTATTATTCATTAGATCAATCCCCTTTTGTGGATTGATCATGTCGGGCATTATAATTGACCAAATCCCCTTTTGCGGATTGGTCAAACCATAAATATATTATGCAAATTGAGAAGTTTCCCCCCGGGGCATTTAAAGTGGTTTTAACCACTCAGAAGATAAGTCAGCCCTACCCACTGAAGAGACACCTTTCCAGCACCTGCCAGTTTGTATAAATAAAGTAATCTAGCACCTCATTTGTTCACTCACTCAACTCACTCATCTAGTGCGCAAGTTTGAAGGAAGCTATAGTTGTCAGTTGTCGAAAGAAGGAAGAGAGAGAGGCTCATTGATCAATAGAGGATATTCTCTAGTGTTTGGTTTATTGTCTTGGCATTGTATTGGCTATCTATATTAAGGAAGTTTTTGCTGGGTTTTCTCCCCAATGAGGGTTTCCCAGGATAAATGATGTGTATCTTGTGATTGTGTTTCTCTTAGTGATCCTACCTATGCTATGGTTATCTAGTAAATTTAAAATAAACATAATAATAGCTTAAACCTTAACATGGTATCATAGCTAAGCTGAAGAGAGCATATTTCACTGGATAAAGAAAAATGTCACTGTTGTCATACAAGAAAATTAGGGCTTTTCATTGAAGAGGAATTTCAGCCTAAAACTCATCAAGGAAGTGCACCCTAGCCTAGGGAACTCTTTGGCACCTTCAACACACTTTTTTGGTGGATATAACTCCCGGAAAGTGAAACCCTAGTTTTCACTGGTACTAGAAAACCAAGAAACCAGAACCAGTCCAGAATTTCACTGGTCAAGTTTGAAGGGGTAAAATTTGGATTTTCAGAAATCTGACTGCACCATCTTACTAGCCTCAGCTCAATGCATCTAGCCCCTAGATCAGAATTTCAAAATTTGAAGTTTGAAAAATTAGGGTTTCCTCATAAAACCCTAAGTTGTAGTTGCAGTTGCAGTTTCAAAATTAGTTGCAGTATCAATTTCAGTTGCAATATCAGTTGAAGTATCAGCTGCAATACTAGTTGTAGTCACCCTTGAATTTTTTAAGAGTTGGTAATTATTATCATTGCTACCAGATGGTGCCACTACCTGCAAATACTATCAGAGGTATGTATTCACGTATGTTTAAACGGTTAATATTTAAAGGGTATTTGCAAGAGAAGGGATATCATACCATAGATCCAGAAGGATCTCAAGATCCAACACATTTAGAGGAATAATGCAACCCAGGTTTGATTATTTTGATATGCATCTATTTGATATGACATTATTTTGATCTAGGTTACATGTTGAAGCTATGACCATCATACTAAACTTTCATCAAAATTAAATTCAAGGTATTAGATGGATTAAAGTTGAGATCATAGAGTTTATTCTCTAACCCAACCTTCTGTCAAGATAACATATTGTCCTAGTATATAAGAGAGGTTGAAGAAATCACTTTTCATCTTGAGTGAAGGAGACTTGGAAGAAAATCAACACACTCATTCTTGAGGAAAAGACTCTAGGTTCCAGGTTTGATTAATTAATTTGATAAGATTCAAAGTTGCACATTACAAAGTTGATAACTTCCCCATTACAAGTAAACACTATAGTTGAGGTATCAGTGTTTGAAAAGTATTATACTTCGTAGCATGTGAGCATATCAAGATAAATACTTAATGTAATCATTTACCAGATACAACTAACATCTCCTCTAGAAGAAACTTCTTGTGTTGATTCCAGAGTACCTTGGATGAATGTTTGATCACAACACTAGAAGATTGTTGATCTCACTTCGTATTGCATTTCTTACTTTTGATCCTTGTTTCAAACAGATCACGAGTGAAATATCTAAAGGAGCTATTGTGACGATTGTTCGTGCTATTGCTTTATTTACTATTATCAAAAGAGTATTATTCTTGCTTGATGTTTTGTTGACCTTGTTTCAAGTCACAGGTGATAACCCTGAGGAAGCTATAGTGAAGGTTGTAGAAGGAAACATATTAGATGAGACATGAAGCAGACTATGTACATAACCATATGAATTCATGTACCAAAAAAGATGAAGAAGAAGCTATCTTTTGAAATCCAGAGTATCTCATATGGAGATTGATTGTAAGGAGCAGAAGGCTCCAAAGATGACCGAACATTAGAACAAGAACTCACGGTAGACTTGTTCAAAGGATAATGAAGCCACCTTGATGGGAATCAAAACTCGTTTGAAGTCTGACTCAACTTTTCATATTTAGACTTGGTATTCAACACCAAGTATACCCTGTAAGAGATGATGAAGTCCTTGTAGACTCAGAAGAAATCAAGATTAATCATGATCTCAGAAAGGATCATATGAAGAGAAAACTTCTAGGATTGGTATATAGATGCCATGAGAAGACTAGATCGTAGCTTCAGAAACTTCTAGGAGATATGAAATATCCTAGGAATATTCCCTTGTTTCAGTGACAGAGAAGGAATCCAGTCAGAAAGACTAGGATATGGATTCTTCCATGAGACTAGAAGAGAAGTCAATATTGACTTCCAAGATTGATCTAAATATATCAAGCATGTTGCAGAGGTACAAAGCCTGATGTGTGTTAGGACCACGTATTGTACCCTTTTTTCCCATACTTTTTGCCATTGTTATACCCTTCATCACCTGTATTTAGACTTATACTATCATTCCACCTGATCATTCCAAGGTACACAA
>JZKD02S2052279.1:131425-143349 GCA_000966675.3 Picea glauca | reverse complement strand
TTGAGCATATATAGTGCGCAGCTATCTTTGAAACAAAAGACTTCCCTGGGTTGATAATTTATGTTTCACTTGGTTGTTTGAAATTAATTAAGCAATTATAGTGACCAACAATGTGTTTCCAGAGGATTCTCCTAGCAAGAGGGAGAAGAATATGACGAGACACTTACTCCAACAATTGAAGAAATGGTTCCAGTATTCATGAAGACAACCAGAACAACCATGATTCATATATAATATGAGATGCGGGGGGAGAAATCCCCATATTTAAAATTGAGTGGAAGTTGTTGCATTAAATTAATTGGGTCATGGAGACATGACTACGATAAAAGATAGAGTTACCTCCATGAAAGAAGAAGAGATACCTTCAATATCATTTATTGAGCCACTCTCAATTTCAGATGAAGTTGTTGACATGATAGAATAATAGGAGTTACTCACAAATTTCAATAGCCACAATGAGGATGAAGCAGTCATTCTCATACTTAGAGCAGCTGCAGGTGCAGGGTCTCAGTTCCAGAAGTAACAGTTGCAGAAAGAGGAGAGGACATACTCTCAGGCAGTGAGACAGATAGTGCTTTGCAGAGAGCACATAGAGCTAGCACATGATTGTGAATATTGACTTGGAGCTGAGCAAGTGTACCAGATTGGTACAATGTAATGAGAAAAATCGATTTGAAGATTGAAGATAGAAAGACTCATGTCTTCCAGTTGAAGGAATATCTGTACGTGTTGAAGAAAGCTCCTAGAGCTTGGTATGGAAGAATTGACACTTTCTTGATGAGCTTGGGATTTACCAAGTGTAAAGTTGATTCTAACCTTTATCTCAAGGTTATGAATGATGAGCCAGTGATGTTACTACTACATGTAGATGATGTATTATTGACAAGATGAAGAAAATCTCATCACAGATTGTAGAAGAAGCTCACTACAGAGTTTGATGGAAGACCTAAATTCATTATATCTTAGGTCTTGAAGTTTGGCAGAGCACATAGAAGATATTCCTTAACCAAGGGAAGTATGCAGTTAAAGTGAAGAGGTTTGACATGTTGAAATATAAATCCATGTACAAACCCATGGAAATGAATTTGAAGCTCCTGGTAGATACCTCATCATAATTGGTTGATGCTACTTTGTACAGACAGATTATTTGTTCAGTGATGTATCTGACGAATACCAGGCAAGATATATGTTTTTCCTTGAGTCGGTATCTGGTAGAACCCAGGTTTGTTCACATTGTTTCTGCAAAACATATGATGAGATACCTTAAGGGTACATTGGATTTTGGTCTCTATTATACTAGAGATCATGACTTTAGATTGTATAGATATACTGATTCAAATTGAGATAGAAGTGTCTCTGACAGAAAGACCACTTCAGGATGTTGTTTTAGTCTGGGGTTAGCCATGATCTCATGCCAGAGTAGGAAGTAGTCCAACATTTCTCCCATCACGGAAGAAGTGGAATACATCATTTCATGTTCTAGCAGTTGTGAAGCCATATGGCTTCAGATGTTGTTGACAGATCTATGTGATATGGAGATGGAAGCCACCATGATGATATGTGATAACTAGAGTTATATAAAGATGATGTGTTCCATGATGAGTCGAAGCACATAGAGATCTGATATCACCTCATTCATGATATGATGCAGAGGGGAGATTTAAAGCTCCAATGTGTTGGCACAGATGAACAGGTTGCAAATGTGTTGACCAAGCCCCTGTCTCATGTAAAGTTTAAGCACTTTAGAGACAATCTTGGTATAGTCCGAAAGGACCTCCCTCCAAAGGGGTAGTGCTGCAGATGATACTATGGCATCCTGATCAGTAGTGGTAGCTATGTTAGCATTTTATATACTAGAGAATCTTATGATTCCTGGGAAGATCCTTTGGGTCTGTCAGAGTACCACGTGGTAGCTCCATTAGGATTTCATATCCTAGGGAATATTTTTTACTCCTGGGAAGATCCTTTGGATCTGTCATAGTACCAAAATTTTTTGTTGATGCCAGCCTTGCGTTGAATATTTCCATCTTCTTCTTGTTGTTGTTGATGTCATCCTTGTGCTAAATATTTCAAGCTTCGTGTTGATGTTGTTGTTGATGTCAGCCTTGTGTTGAATATTTCCAACCTCGTGTTGATGTTGTTGTGATGCCAGCCTCGTGCTGATGTTGATGAGATGCTACTTTGTGTTGAAGATTTCCATCCTAGTGTTGATGTTGATGATGCTCCAGCCTTCGTGTTGTGATGTTGTTGTTGTTGATTAAGGTTGGTTTTCATTGATGTCAACCCTTGAAGAAAGCCCCGTAGTACAAAGATTTGGGTAATGGACCCAAGATTTTTTGATGTAAAGATGACTCATTATTGTCTCTTCATGGTTGATAAGAAGTAAATATGTATGAACTCCAAAGTGGTCCCCTTATGGTGAAATCTCTCATGGGAAGACGCTTTGCGGAGTAAGAGAACCCATGCTTAATTATGGAATAATGAGTTGAAGGACAGTGAATTTGTCAGGGAAAATATCCTATATGGATAGTGCTTCTCATGTCATTTCTAGTGATATGTGGAACGTCACATAACTCCTCATGGTTAGAGAGTTATGACCATATGAAGTTGGAGAACCCTCATGAGTCTTAGAGAATCCCCCAAGAGTCAAAGTTCTTTGCAAAAAGAAATTATTTTAAATGAAGAAGCCCTAAAATAAGGAAAGTGTAAGGCTACATGAAGATATAAATAAGAGACAAAGCTCACTCACAAAAACAACACTTGTACATTTTGTATATCTATTTTCTTGTGTATACATCTAAAAGTAGCAAATGTCTGAGATAGCATGAAGGGTTGACGACAAAATTCTTGGATTTACAGAAAACCCCATTTTCTGATGCATACACGAGTTGTCTGTGTATAGGGTGTGTATACATTGAAGGTATACATAGGTTGGTTGTGTATAGGGTGAGTATGTATGCAGGATGACTGTGTATAGGGTGAGTATATGTTGATAAATCCATGAAACTTGAGAAGATGAAGGTGCAGAGGTTCTAGATTTTGAGATCAAGCTCCTAGGAAGGTCTAGAGTGCTCATATACATCAGATCCATCCATTGGTTCAAAAGGTATGTCTTATTTCTATGAATAGTTGGATTTTGATGTATGCATGAGGAATGGAAATGGAGATTTAAGGATTCTCTCTAGAGATACTAGTGGCTACATGGGATCTTCTGTATAAGTCAGATCTACAAAAATACAGTGTTGGTATATTTATCATTGATACTTCTTGTTGAGGAACATCTTTTATTTCTTGGCATATGGCTAAGAGTTTTTATGGTACATGGTTGAGATCTTGTATTTATTAATGTATTGAGAAATTGAATATTAGAAAGGAGTTGATGACTAAGATCATGTGAGGGATATTATACTTGTTCATGATTACACATACCTATATGGAACATGACTAGAGAGAGACATACTTTCCTTGAGTAGAGGTTATGTATGAGGATGCATGCATAGGGTACAGTTACAGTGACATGCTACAGATCTATGTGAAAGAAGTTACAGAGGGTCAAAAGTTTTCAAGTGAAAGGAAACCCTAGTTTCAGAAGGCATATGTGGGATGCATAACAGATAGGGCGCGTACATACGTGGGTTGCATCACTACAAGTCGTGTATCTGTTGTATTTTTGTAGATACATGTTCAGTTTAGGTACGGTTTGATCACATGGCAGTTGTATAGATTGGATACAGGGCAATTGTACAATAGTATATCTCACAGTGACAGGTTGACAATGGTTCCATCATTCTACTTCTAATTTAGGGCGGTTGAACGGGGCAAGGATAGGTGGTTGTAGCCACCTTCTGGTTGTAGTCGGAGAACATAGGGGGTTGTAGCCTCCTTCTAGTTATAGCCAGAGAATTGGGGAGTTGGAGCTTCCCTCAGGTTGTAGCCTAGGAAACCAGGGGGTTGGAGCCTCCTTTTAGTTGCAGCTGGAAAACAAAGGAAGTTGGTGCTTCCAATGAATGTAATTCTTCAAGACATATAAGAAAAAGCATTATGTGGTTTTCTCCTGATTTGGGTTTCCACGTAAAACACTAGTGTACTGTGTATGTGTGTGATTGTTTATTTCTTATTGCTCATTATTGGATAATAATTCTACATTAATATAACATTTGAAGAAAAAGGATTATAATTACGCTATTATTGATTCACCCCCCCTCTCAGTAATCCAACAATTGTTGTTGATGATGGTTTGGCCTTCATGTTTTTAATGATGCTCCGGCCTTTGTGTTGTGATATTTCTTTTGTTGATGTTGTATCAGCCTTCTGTTGTTATTAATGATGATGTATTCATGTTATACTAATCCATGTTGATGCAAATGATGATGATTCCATTCCAGCTCCCTGTTGTGAATGATGATATTGATGATGATAATTTTTTTTGATGATTTATAGATATGCTAGTCAGTGTTCCAGATGTTTTTTATGTTGTTTCCCTCTCTCTCTCTCTCTTGATGATGTTGTTGATGTTGTTTCCCTCTCTCTCTCTCTCTCTCTTGATGATGTTGTAGAATACCCTTCTTGTTAAGGGGGAGTGTTGAAATATTGTAACTACAAAGAGTATTATATTTATTGTTGAGTTATTATTCATTAGATCAATCCCCTTTTGTGGATTGATCATGTCAGGCATTGTAATTGACCAAATCCCCTTTTGCAGATTGGTCAAACCCTAAATATACTATGCAAATTGAGAAGTCGCCCCCCAGGCCATTTAAAGTGGTTTTAACCACTTAGAAGACAAGTCGGTCATGCCTAGTGAAGAGACACCTTTCCAGCACCTGTCAGTTTGTATAAATAAAGGAATCCAACGCCTCATTTGTTCACTCACTCAACTCACTCATCTAGTGCGCAAGTTTGAAGGAAGTTGCAGTTTCCAGTTGCCAGAAGAAGGAAGAGAGAGAGAGGTGCATTTCTCAGTGGAGGATATTATCTAGTGTTTGGTTTATTGTCTTGGCATTGTATTGGCTATCTATATTAAGGAAGTTTTTGTTGGGTTTTCTCCCCCATGAGGGTTTCCCAAGATAAATGGTGTGTATCTTTTGATTGTGTTTCTCTCAGTGATCCTACCTATGCTATGGTTATCTAGTAAATTGAAAAGAAACCTAATAATAGCTTAAACCTTAACAAATTGAAATTGTGAAAAAAATTCTAGAAGGATATATTCGTTACTTTGCATCTAATAAACATACACAATGGGTCAAGTGGATTCCCATTGATGAATGGTGGTACTGCACATCCTTCCATACTTCATTGAAAATATCCCCATTTTTGGCACTTCATGGATATCATCCTCCATCCATCACATATCCCTTCAGAGGGACTGCAAATGTTCAAGCAGTGGAGGACCACATAGGGAAACAAGAAGAGGTTCTCAAACTATTGAAGGACAACTTGCTTAGAGCACAAAACAGGATGAAACAACAAGCAGATCAACATCGAAGCGAAAGGGAATTTGAAGTGGGGGATTGGGTATTTTTGAGGCTACAACAATATAAACAAATGTCCCTCAAGAAATAAAATAAGGACAATAAATTACCACCCAAAAATTATGGCCCCTATACGGTGTTGCAAAGGATTGGAAGCATGACTTACAAATTGGAGTTACCTCCATATTCACGTGTACATCCAGTATTCCATGTTTCTTGCTTAAATAAGGTAATCAATGACAAGATCCAAATCCAAACTATTTTACTAGAGATTAAGGAAACAATCCTTGAAAAAAGGATTAAGCAACTGTGAAATTAAGCAATTATTGAGTACCTCGTCAAATGGAAGAACCTACCAGAGGATGAGGCGACATAAGAAGATCATTTCTTCATGCTAAAACACCTGCAATTAGTCAAGTGTTGAGTAAAACACTTGTTTGAAGGGGAGGGGCATGTTAAGCCCTAGAAAAAGTCTCATGTTAAGTATAAAATCTCTTATTATGCCCTAGCTATTGAATTATTACATTTCTAGTGTTATATTAGTAGGTCGGCTAGAACCCTTCATTGTACCCTTCCATTATAATTGTACCCTTTGTCTCCTATATATATATATATATATACACCAAAGAGATATAGTCTTAATATCATCTAATCTCATCTTGTACATTGAGTATATTGAGATATTCATTGATATTTTATCATTTTCAAGGCGTTGGTTCATAATATTTGGTATATGAACGAACGCCTTGAGAATGATAAAAAACACTAAATAACAATCTACTTCGAGGGGGAAACCTCATTTTACAATATATTCAATGTACAAGATAAGATGAGACAATCCTAAGACTAGGTCTCCTTGGTATATATATATATAAGAGACAAAGGGTACAATTATAATGAAAGGGTACAATGAAGGGTTCTAGCCTACCTACTAATGTAACACTAGAAATATAATAATTCAATATCTAGGGATTAATAAGGGGTTTTATACTTAATATGGGGCTTTGTCTAGGGATTAACACTTCCTCAACCTCTTATATTCTAAATCTATTACAAAGGTTCAAAATGGAAGACTGTAAACTATGTGCTACAACTTACTAGCCATGAATGAAACTAACCAACAAATGTGATTCTCTAATAGTCAATGCTACTCTCTATAAGAAACTTGTTGGTATTCTTTTTTTTCTAACTCACAATCAACCTGATATTTCCTTTACTATTAGTATGGTTTCTCATTTCATGAAGGATCCAAGAGAAAGTCACTTGAAGGTTGCAAATAGGATTGTTGATTATAAGAAAGGCACTTATCATCTTGGGATAAAGTATTTTCATGAGAATATGAACTGATTAGTCTACTACATTCATTTAGGTCGTTCTGAATATGGAGATGAACAAAAGTCTACATATAGTCATGTGTTTCCTGTTGTCTCTAGATCCATAGTATGGTCTTGTAAAAATAAAAAGGTGATCTCTCTTTTGACCATATAAGAAAATTACCATGGTGTAATTAATACTAGCACAAAAAATTTTAGATTTGACATCTCATGGTTGAACTTAGATTTCCAATCAAGGGATCTATTGTAGTGTATTTTGACAATAAAAGTGCAATATAGGGTGTTGAAAATCCTATTGCACATAGTAAGATGAAGCACATGGAGCTTCATGCTAGTTATTTGAGGCAATTGGTACATGCTAATATTGTGAATCTTATTTCTTGTAGGAAAAGTAATGAGATTGTTGATATATATATGAAGCTACTTATAGAAGATATGCTTGTGAAACTTCAAGTTATGCTTGGACTTTAAGGAGCTATAATTATGGGTGGGGTTGTAGAATTAATTCCACCTCATAAATCTCTATAGCATTGTGCTAATTAGAGGGGGGCGGGGGTGCAGGGTGTTGGAACAATAGGTTCATCACATGCTTGGGTATTCTAGAGGTTGTTAGTCAATAGTCGATAGTCAACTAGGAGAGTCGACTCAATAGTTTACTAGACAACCAAAAAAATATTTGATTGGTGAGTGGGGAAACCATGGTAGCTAACTAGTGTGTAGTTCAAGGCACAATTCAAGGATTTTGTTACATGACCTATCCAATCAAAGTGTACCATGCCCTCCTCATTTCAAGGGAGTTAGTTACACCTTGGTGTTATATATATAGATGGCCTTATGGGTCGTTCTATCATGGATTTTTTTGGGAAGCTCTTTGGTTCCTTATGTTTTCTTTGTATGATGATTTATGCTCACTTGTACTAAGTGTTGTAACAATGTATTTAGACTCCACCTCTTCTTGGAATGTTTAGCTCATTGATCTATTTAATTCACTAATTCTCCAAAAAGATGGATAAGGAAAAGGCATGCCAATCCATATATAAGCACTCCACATGGAATATAAATGTGTAAGGATGCATTGATCAACATTACTAACAAAGATCATGTCTTATTCAAAATTAAATCTTAGAGATATGTATTTGATATACCAAGTCAACAACTTCATTATTTTACACTTTTTTAACATATACATTAAAATGAACACTCGACTTGTAGGAAGGCCCAAATCATGATTTATGAATTGCTAAGTGTTCCTTAAAATATTCCCCAACTCCCTACATTATTGTATTTTTATTTTTAATCCAAAATCAACTGCTATGGAAAAATAAGCTAAATTTCGCATTTCCTTAGAAAACACTAAACACATTAAATTACCTTAGAAAAAACATGTTAACCCTATAAAAATACACACCTAAGGAATTATAACATGACATTTACAATTGAATTAGAATTCTTTCATAACATGACATTTACAATTGAATTGGAATCATTTTATAACATGACATTACAATTGAATTGGTATACTTATAGGTATAATGAGTTTTATTAAAAACTCATTACAAAAATGCATGCAATTTTCATCACCCTTATTATACATGAAGGGAACTCAAGAACATGCATTCTCTGTACTATAAACGCACCCCGAAAGGGTTATGGATGAAATGAATTAAAGCATGAAAAATCATACCATGTTCCCATAATGCACTCCCATGTATCAAAATCCCCACCATTTGCTTAAACAATGGATTTTGGTTCAATTTAAACTTTCAAATTAGGTTAACATGTATTTGCTTAATGCATGCCAAAAGTCACATAAGAACTTATACATCTGAAAAATCATTGTTATTATTTAATATTCGTGTGATGCTATGGAATATTGAAAATGAATGCATGGTTGTATAATGAAATATATTATGTTATATGAAACTAGTGATGGTTTGTCAAATGTGATAAGAAGAATCATAGGTGCATATGGAGTCCATATTGAGTCAAGATATGTGGAACCGAGATGGGGTCGGGTTATGTATGATTGACATGTATATGAAATTGCTTATTGTTTATTCATGATTATTATATAATGTTAATTGATATGTTGTCTCTAGATGTGTGCAAAGATAGGGAAACATTTTCCAAATAAGTTTACACATGGGAAAAGGATTGTATGATGAAATGTGACATGAGTACCATCAGAGAGAGGAGGTCTAGGTTGCTTATGCCTTCCTTATAGCCTTCCTACCATGTAATAGACTAAAAAGCATATGTTTTATGTTTTTTCCTGGAGGTTACACGTTGTTGTAAGGATAGGATAAAATTTAATCACTTATGAGGACCTACTGAGGGGCATGCAATAAGGTGTCAATCCTTATTTTTTAGAAACCATTAGTTTCTCACCAATGGTGAATGAGTTGGGTCAGTTAAGTCCCAACCATGACATCGTCCCCCATCATTGAAAAATGATACTTGATGGGCATGCATAAACATGGTACCCTTGGTACATATCGATAGCTAGTACTTGAAGGGAATATAGGGGCATGGCCCCCTTGGTATCATGCACTTCAAGAGTTGTAGAGGTTAGGCCTAGATCTTAGTGTAGGTACATGAAGAGTTGTAACGACCATGTCTAACTCTTGGTATTGAATACTTGAAGGCTCTAAGTTAACTTGGTCTCACCTTTGGCATTAGCTTTGATTCGGTTTATGTATACTTTGGATACAAGTGTCCACTGACATATGCATTTTATTTTAGCATGGGAAATTGAATGAATTGCATGAGTGGTTTTATTGATTATATACACATATGCACATTTTTATGAAAAGGGAAATAAAATTTTACTCTAAAATTGGAAATGGAAATGCATTTAGAAAGGGTGAGCTAAATGGAAAGAAAAACAATTTTAATTAAATTAGGAAACAACAATTTCATGTGCACCTACTCAATGAGGAAAAAGAAAGCGGATCTAGGGAACATCTAAGAGAAAAACTATGAGAAGAGGTTGGGATGTGATTAATAATCTATATTTTTCATTTTAAATAAAAGAATTACATGTGCATGGAATGACACGTGGGTGGATGAATACTATGCAAATAGTAGTTAAAATAAACTATCAATATTTTGTATGAGATGGACAAATGGCATGAGCCTCAAAGGCTATATAAGAAAAGAGGATTGGGCTTGAGAGCTCATCTTTTTGCACCTTGACATTGGGTGGATGTCATAATGCTAAAAAAATTCTTGGTGAGCTAGTGTTGAGTTTGGTGTCAAGAATGTGATAGCACCATTGAGGCAGGGACCTCAAATTCTCTAGAGGAGACACACATTCTACATGTTAGTTTTTGTTTGCTTCTCATACAACTCGTTGCATCTCAGGGGTCCTTAGGGAACAAAAGTACCCATTTGGGAGTTGGTAAGGTGGTCAACTAGTAGGAAAATTTTGTATTTGGAAAATGAGAATTGGAGCTAATACTTGGAGAAAGGTTGGAATAAAAGAATAATCAAGGGAGGATCTTCTACAACAATCAGAAAAAGGTATGGAATTCTAGAAAATTCAATTTATAGAAAAACAACTTGTAACTTGAAATTCTCTTTGGGATTTTTCTTTTTAGAGAAACAGTGAATTTAATCTTGCATGGGATAATTGTAGTAATGGAATAGAGTTAGAACATAGTTATCTAATTTTCCTAAAAACCTATTGAAGACCTCATCCTTAATCAAGATCTACAGGTCTATTTTTAGGCAGTTTTATTAATTTTTTCCTATAAAATAGGGACATACACAACTTTATTTAAGCACAAAAGCATATACATCCTCACGTATTCCCCTTTCCTACATCAAAAGAGTGTATAAATCATGTAGCATGTTTTCCAAGCTTATAATTTTGGATTTGAGGGGCTTTTAAGAGGGGAATCATTCTAGGTTTTTTCCTTGTGACTAAGGAGGTAATATATGCTTTCTTAAGTATTGTTTTACTCTATTATCAACTATCTTAAGAGATTTTATTGATTTATTAGAAACCATCATTTCATATAGAAGAAACCCCACAATGAACAAACCTTGGCAATTTACCCTTTTAGGTATTGTAATTTATTTAGTTGAAGGAAGTGATGGATTTTTACATTTCTACTATAAAGTTTACATGCATGCTACACATTGGCAATTTACCTTTTTGGGTCTTGTAATTTACTTATTTAAAGAAAGTAATGTTTTTTTACAGTTCTACCATAAAGGTTACATGCATGCTATTATTATGATGTAACATTTTACCATGTTTTGATGCTTGAGAAATAGATGTAATTAGTAAATACATACTCTTGAATCTCTTCATAACCTTGTCTCATTATTCCAAACTGAATGACTACCAATGATGATATAGAACATTTTTTTGTCACTTGAGTGCTAACTAGGTTTGAAGAAGATATATATTTTATTCATTTTTAATTAAATTTTGTTCATATGAATTAACCCTACAAGAAGAGATCTTCAATTAAAGGAAAATTTACAAGAAGAGTGTTGGACCAAGTCTCTTCCAAACCATTATATAGAGAACTGTATTTGAAAATTTATATGCAAATTATACTTGAATCTAATGGACAGGGTGATGTGCTTTTAAGGATTAAAGGTTGATTGTATATGGCCATTTGAGTGAAGATTTGTTGTTAAATGATTAGTAGATGACTAATCAATGTGGACTAAAGACTTGTTTTGACTAAATTCATAAGTGAGCCATCTTTGCTACTTATCAATTGCTCCTTAGTTGTGATTGAAATGTTTGAAGTGCTAGTATCATGTATTTCAAATAATATAAAGCATACATAGCATTTGTGACATAAAAATAAGTGATTATTGGAATCCATCTTATACTTTTTTTGTTATTATTATTAACCTTTGTGGGCTTTATGAGGGGATTTCATGAACAAGGGATCAAATTGGCATGTCATTATTGAAACTCGGATTATTTTATTTATTAAAAAAAATCTTCTTTTGTAAGTTGTGCATTTTTGGGGGGGATTAACTGAAATATCCCTGATCCGGATGATCAAGATATTCGCTGCAAATCTGATACACTGGGGGTTTCTGGATGCGTTTTAGGGTTTGATGTAGATTGTCTTGTTTAAAGTGTTTGCAT
>JZKD02S2052279.1:107821-125528 GCA_000966675.3 Picea glauca | reverse complement strand
AACAACAAGGTCGGCTCTCTTCCTCCTCTGGAAGCTCTCAACATCAAATCATAATCATGCATAATGAATTAGGTTGCTTTACCCTTCCTTTATAGCTTCCCGAAACCCTAATTCTCCGTTGACATCACTTAAGCTAGGCGCTTTTCCTCCTAAAGTGATTAAGTAATTAATTAAGTCCCCCTTTAGCACCTTTTCATTCTAATTCTTCGTTGACTTAGGCTTAAGTGACTTTTTCCTAAGTTTTTGGCTTAATTTGTCGTTTAGCCTTAATTCCTCCTTATTTCTCCATCTGGTTCCCTGTTTGTGCCTGACTATAGTCTACGAGAACATATAGACTACTAAGTCACTCCCTGCTGGCCTACTCTTGGGGACGGAACATCACATTAACATCATGGAATAGTATTACAAGATTGCATCCCTCATGTCCATGTAGTGTCGTCCAAACACTACACCACACACATCCACTTCATCGATGTAGTTTACACTTTAGCAAATTTGATCTTACACTGCTTTGTGACCCTAATCACTACATTCTTATATACCCATCTTCATGGGTGTGGGAAAGGATGGTCATGAACTTCCAATTCAATTTACTAATTAGTTCCTCTACTACGAGGTTGGCCTACAAATGGAAATCAAATAGAGCATCCACCTTTGTATTCTTGACATGGATATTATATGGAAGAGTTTAGCCATCTCTTTGTCTTCATTAAGATGGAAGCTTTTAGTTCACCTCCTACTTTGGTTTAGTGAAAGAATATTTATGTCTACATCCAAGAGTCTCTTTACCTAGTTTTATGAATCCACGACTAAAGAATGTTCTTCTTCTTAGCCTCTTCCTTCTGGTTTGTTGGATTTGTCTTTAGATGTATCTTCTGACACTTATCTCCAATATAGTGATTGTTATTACATTAATTAAAGTGTTTTCTTGGATCCTTGCAATGATGTGCAATGGTTGTGGATTTCTATCCATTTCTTTTCAACTTCTTATTTCCCTTCTTGGAAGCACCTTGTTGGTATTTTTTCTTGGAACCATGTGGATGTCCTTTCTTCTTGTCCATCTTTAGACACTATTCTTGCACACATACCTCATCAACAATGCCCAATTTGAAGAGCATCATTTGTCTCCATAAATGACCATGGAGACCACCCAAATACTTGAGGAGTACATCCAAATTCTTGGAAGATATTTCCGACATAATGGCATGTTTTCTAAACTTAGTTGTGTACTCCTGTATGCTCTACCCTTGCTTCTTCCAAAAGTAACACCAACAAATCCATTGGTCTTCTTCATACCTAATAGGGTAAATTGGAACCATGTGGATGTTCTTTCTTCTTGTCCATCTTTAGATACTATTCTTTCACACATACCTCATCAACAATGCCCAATTTGAAGAGAATCATTTGTCTCCATAAATGACCATGGAGACCACCCAAATACTTGAGGAGTACATCCAAATTCTTGGAAGATATTTCCGACATAATGACATGTTTTCTAAACTTAGTTGTGTACTCTTGTATGCTCTAACTTTGCTTCTTCCAAAAGTAACACCAACAAATCCATTGTTCTTCTTCATACCTAATATGGTAAATTGGGACTTAATGAGAGTTTTAAACACCTCCCACTTAATTACTGGAGGCTCACCCTCTAGTATAAGAGTCTCCACATAGATTTCACAACAAGTTTGGGTGTGGATCTCTAAATTCAATCGAGCAAGTGATATATTTTTCTCATATTATGTTATGCACATTGAAATATAATTGTCACAACCATTGAATTCGCTTTAAAACATTGATCTCACCTTGATAGGGTTTAATGTCCAGTTTTTCTTCCACTTTGAATAGAGAGGGGGAAGATGTGATGTTGTGATCCAGATTACTTTTGGCATGAAATGAGAGGAGATATAATAAATAAATGTACAGAGATATCTCAGATATCCAATAATATAACATAAATATATCAGAGATGAAACCATAAACACAAAGATACAATAATACACAATTTCTATTAACGAGTGAAATGTACAAAACTGTAGAAATACAGAGTGAAAGACTCGCTAGAATGGTGGTAGCTTATCTTTGAGAAGATATGTGACGGCTACTCACATTCACAAGAAGGTGATTGCAATGAGGCTCTAAAGGGATTTTTAACATAAATAAAATCCAAAACCCTAACCTCAGAAGATGAAAAGCCAACAGTTTTGTGGACCCCATTTTGGGTAGTTTGGTGTATAAACTTCCTGGGGGCATAACTTTGGAATACAACCTCTGTTTGGGGTGCGCGATAGCTCGTTGGAAAGGTATCTTCGAGGAGATTCATTTTGGGGGTTCAATAATAGCATTCAACTATCTTTGAGGTGCTCAGTCCCGAAAAAACTTCATTTAGGCCCTCAAAATGGCCCTGTAAGTTTAGGAACCAAAAAACTACTAAAAATAGTAAATTTCCAGAAGAATGTTTTGATCCAGTTGGAATAGGTGGGTGGCCACCGATATCCACCTGGATCAATTCTCCCTCCTTAGGAAGCAATGGTTTCCATTGGACTGAGTGCCCGGGGGAGAGGAAAAAACGTTTGTTGAATCTGCATCTTAATGAGTTGCTTGCCTTGCTGGAGAAGTTGTGTTGCTTAGCTTGTTGAAGGCTGTCACGAACCTATGGTTGGAAGGGTTGGAAATTTTTCACTAGTCTGGCTACATGAGATGACTATGTGCAGAAGGAATCCTTGCGCTTTGCTTCAATCTTGTCGACCTGCTTCTGCTGGACAGAAGGTGCTTGGACCGAGGCTACAATGGTGTTCTTTTTTTCGCCTTTTGAACAGACTATGAAGAAGTTGAATTTTGTAGTATAAGATATTATCTTGAGGCACTGTTTAGGTGGGAAAGTAGATGGAACTACCTCTCGTATCCTGTATAGATGATCCGCCAGAGTAACAATGACACTACAGGGTCGAGACTCATAAATAGCATGGCGCTTCCACATATATGGCTGACCCAACAGAACATCACATACATCCAGTGGGGAAACATCAGATAATACCTCATCCTTGAAGGGTTGGATGTCGTATGACAATTGACACTACTGGATGACATGGATATCTCGTCCCTGGCGAAGCTACCCGATGTTGTATGGTTGTGGGTGTGGTGTTGTCGACAATCCCAACTGTTTGACAACCTCTGCTGAGATGAGGTTCTTCTGGCTTCCTCTATCAACAATAAAATGTAGCAGGGTTCCCTTCACCAACATCTGTGAATGAAAAAGGCGCTCCCCCTCTTCATGATCTGTTGGTTCTTCTGGTTGAATTGTTGCGGTCGCGACAATAAAAGTGGGATATGTGTTGATGATCTGTCTTCTACCAGTATTTTATGAATCATATTCTAAATCAGGGTTCGACTCCTTATCTTTGATCTTGGCCACCAATGATTGTTTTGAGCAACTTTCATCGGTGTTGTGCCAGGGGATTTTGTGGAAATCACACCACTTTCCAGTGTCCTTCGTCTTCCTGTGACCCTTCTTTTCCTATGGCTTGGACTGGTTATCGGAAGGCTACTTGTTAGGGTCGTCTTTATCATGCTTTGGTTGTTGCATATTTGCAGACCTGAACTCTCGTTTGTTCTGGTGCCTAAATTTTTGCTTGATTTTGATAGCATATCAATAGGCAGCTCCCAACGATGAGATGTCCATATATTCCATTTCAGTTTGGATGTACCTGTGTAGAGCCCCGCGGTATTTCAAAACCAAATGTTGCTCATAATATTTGATACCCAACTTGGTGCGCAAAGTATGAAAGGTGTTGGTGAAATTCGCCACTGCTTGGCCCCTCTCTTGATGCAGTGTGGTCTATCTCATGTATTGGTCATCATAGTTACCAACTAGGTAATATTGTTCCTTGACCGCATCCACAAAAAAATCTCAAGTGGGTTCGACCCCATATATTTTAGACTCCTCTATGGAACTTTGCTCCCAGTAAGTTTCCCACCAATGTTTGACATGAGGGAGAGATTTAAGGAGTGTGAAGGTGATCTTTTCCTTGTCAGAAAAATTGTGAATGGAGAAATAACCTTCTAGCATATTTAACCATTTTTCTAGGGCATCTGCATCTATCTGTCATTCAAATACGGGAATATCAAAATTAGCTTGTACCTTGAAAGGCGAGGTTCTTCCAAAGTGGTTGCTTGATGAAGATGCATCAGTTGTTATCATCAAGCGTTGAAGGATGTGGGAAAAATTCTCCATCATTTCGTCCCTCTGGCGTGTGAGAGCTTGCTCAAGAAACAGATTAATAGAATCGTCTGCTCTGTCATTTTTCTTTTCTTCCGCCATGGAGGGTTTCTTGGGCATGTGAAAGCAATTTTCCTCAAGAGAGACAAGCTTGAGACCCAACTTGCTAAACCCAGACCTCATCGGGAACATGCACTGAAAAAACGATAAAGAGGAGCCTCCTCTGATACCACTGATCTCGATTATTTTCAGCATGAAATGAGAGCTAAGATATAATAAAGAAATGTACAGAGATATCTCAGATATCCAATAATATAACAGAAATATATTAGAGATGCAACCATAAACACAGAGATACAGTAATACACAATTTCTATTAATGAGTGAAATGCTACAGACTGAAAGACTCATTATAATGGTGACAACTTATCTTTGAGAAGAGATGTGATGACTATTCACATTCGCAAGAAGATGATTACAATGAGGTTCTAAAGGCCTTTTTAACATAAAGAAAATCCAATACCCTAACCCCGAAAGATGAAAATCCAACAGTTTTGTGGACCTCGTTTTAGGTAGTTTATTGTATCAACTTCCCAGGGGCATAACTTTGGAATACGATCTCTGTTTGGGGTGCACAATAACTTGTTGGAAAGGTATCCTTGAGGAGATTCATTTTGTGGGCTCAATCAAAGCCTTTGGCTATCATTGAGGTGCTTGATCCCAAAAAACTTCATTTAGGCCCTCAAAATGGCCCCAGAAGTTTAGGAACCGAAAAAAACTGCTAAAAATAGTAAATTGCCAGAAGATTGTTTTGAGCCAGTTGGAATAGGTGGGTGGCCACTGATATCCACCTGGATCATGCTGGAACTTGGTCTCTTTTTCTTTAGCTCCTTGTCTAATTCCTATTGTTAGAGTTAGTGTCCAATTTAGAGCTACCAAACTTCCCAAAAGTATGAACTTTCTCTCTAGAGCTACCATTAGGATCGACATGTTGCGACAAATGTCAAAGACTTGTGTTTCCAACTTTGTGAATATTTCCTCTGATTTATCCCTTGAATATCTAATGTACTCATATGTGATGGTTAAGGTTTGAGACTTCTTTCTTGAAGCCAATTTCTAGTTCGTTCAATATCCCCCCAAAACCCCAAAGAAAATTATTCTAAATCAATATGATCTATAAAATGCTATGCATATTCCACTAGATAGTTCATCACAACAAATATTTTAAGTTTTTACAAATGTTGTGAAGTTGTCCTCTATTATGCAATGTTAAATTATTATTGTGATTTAATATTACAAACATAATTCTCAAATCACTAAAATGAGCAAAGAATGTAATAAAGAAGCCAAAAAATTAAATTTCACACAATAAACACAATATGCAACTTAGTGTTAGATTTTACTGCACTTCAAATTTGGTCTATTGTTTCCACAATTATACACAATTAACCAATTAAAATGTAAACATAAAAACATTGACATGCCTAACTTCTTTTAGCACAACGAAACATACAATAAGATCAGAGATGAATCACCAATACACAAGAGGCACTATTTATGTTCTATAACTTTATCCAATTCTCCAAATCTAAGGACCAAAACTAGTCCTCTCAAAGTTACCAAATATGAGAACAAAACTAGTCCTCTCAAAGTTACCAAATATGAGAACAAAACTAGTCCTATAAAAATTACTAAATCTTAGGACAACCTTGTCCTCCAATATACAAACAAGAAACCAAACCTCAAAAATATTCTGGAAATATTCTATACCCACAAATTTGTTGCAAACCACCTGTATGACTTGTTGAGATCACCTAATGCCAACCTATATGGACATGCCCCTTCCTAGAAGAGCTTGTACGGATGTACGCAACCATTCATTCAACAACCCACATACGTACACAATTGTTCCCACTGCAACCCACGTACATGTGAAAATTTGTACGGGCACTTTGTACGGCTTGATCCACTTTGTACAATATCTTCCTTTTGAGGTTGTCTCTCTCTCCCACACGTGAGGTGTGCCTTTCCCTGCCAAGAACAAAAAAAGGAGAGTCCTCAACCTTAGGCCAGATTTTCCACCCTAGCAGAATTACCCTTTGTTGAAATCACCAAGCTTCCTAGCACAAGTGCAGACTCACTTATGCTAACTCCATTCTTCTATGGTGATACAATGAGATGTCACAATGACCTCTCTCCTTTATATACAATCCTTGGAGGTCACCATAGAATCCCCTCCACAAGAAAACATCAAATTAGGATTTCCTTATGGGTGTGAAGCCTCCACAAAAGTCCACAAATCCCATCACCAAACCCATGAAGCCCCCACTCAAATCCAAGGGGGTTTTCACCAAACCGAAAGGATAATTTGGTGCCAATGAAGATTCACACATGCCTGACACCTTGGCCTCTTGTGGAAATACCTCTCGAAGATACAAAATCAACACTCCCTTTTAGCGAGGGAGGTATCCCATCCACCATCAACTGGATGTACCTATAGTACTAGAAGCATCTCTCTCCCAAATCTAAGGTGGTATGCTTCCTCATCTGTACTCTAATAGTCCAAATTGGCTACTCCCTCTGTCATTGTGACAAATGTGTTTATGAACTCTGTCACGTCTGTCTAGCTGGCCACATCTTTGGTCACTGGAACACATCCAACTGTCGAGTATGTCTGATTGGCCGCATCCTCGGTCATTGGAACACATCCAATTGTCCAGTCTGTCTGGCTGGCTACATCCTTGGTCATTGAGGAAAAATATGTCTAAATCGATGCATCCTCGATCACTATAGCACATTCTTCTAAAACACATGGATACTCCATACATGTATCACATTCCCTAGAAGCCTCTTTCCTCTGAAGCTCTTGTTTGGCCTCCTCTATCACAATAGCATAACTTGTTGAAATACATGGATCCTCCATGGATGTCTCATATTCCCTAGAAGCCTCCTACCTCTAAATCTCCTGTCTGGCCTCTTCCACCCATGACACATGTCTTCCAGTCCTGGATGATGTCTCTCTCTCAACTGAACCTGAGGGGGAACTCCCTCTGGATGACCATATCCCTCTCTGAGCGAACTGACTCTCCCTGAGATCGCATGCTCCTTCTGAAACTTGACTCCCTCTGATTCTACACATCCCTTAGGGCCATCTGCTCCTTGTCCACTTTCCTCTACATAGTCCTAGGAGGTTTCTCCTCCCTCCTAGATCCTGAGGGTTGACTCCCTCTGAGTATGTACCATTATTGGGGTCACCTACCTCACCACTTGTGGAGCCATTTGCTTCTCCTCATCTGTCTCTTTGCTCCTGCTAGTCCCATCACTCATAAGATGGCCCCTCAGCCTATATAGTTTTCCCTCCCTAACTCCAAGAACCATTGCTAGTATGAAGCTAGACCGTCTAGGCACAAGCAATACATGTCCATCTCGAAACAATACATGATATCTGTTCGTCTCAATCTCTAAGACTAAGAGGACATTCCTAACTTTTGACACCCACAACACATTCAAAATCCTCGATATCTCTCTTGACACAAATCGAAACGATACGGTATTGGATCCTCGTATTGAATGCTTAGCTCCCATAACAATCTCCACACATAAGTCTGAGCCAATTTCTATGAGAGTGTCAAACAACTATCTAGAACCTGTCATATGGCAAGATGTTACATTATCCACCAACCATCTCTCCCTGCTGGAGACAATACCTAGAAGGATGGAGACCAACAAGATCCCCCTCTAGAACCTGTCTACAACATCATCAACCTCTACTGGTGATGCATGCTTCCTTCTTCCTCTTCTCTTCTGGTGTGCACACTGTGAAATATAATGACCAAAGTCATGGAACTCATAGCATCTGATCTTACTAATATCATTCTTCTGTCTCAGCTCTGGAGATACTTCTCTCTCAAGAGAAACCCTTCTCCCTGACAGACCTCTTCTGTCTAGAGAACCCCTTCTGCCCTTTCTAGTGCGAGTTGCAAGGGCCTGGTTTTCATCACTACTACTCTTCACTACACCATCCATATCATCCTCAGATGCTAACTGGGTTTCCTCCTAGATAAAATTAGTCCATAATTTTTCAAAGTCTCGTAACCTATCTTGCGCACAGATCCCCTACACAAATGGTTCCAAGACCTGGGAAGACCTCTTAGTGCTACATTCACCAACTCAGGATCTTGCATTATCTCATCAATAGCTGTGAGCTGATCTCGGATCTGAGTAATCTTCATAAGATAACTGACAACTATGTCTTCACTAGTCATCCTGACAATCTAAAGTTGATGCTTCAAGTGCAACATCTTGCTAGTATTCTTGTTTTAGTAAAGACCCACCAAAGCATCATAAATATCCTTGGCAGTTTCTTTCTCGACAATGTGAGGAATCAAGTGGTCCTTCACGGACTCTAGCAATATCGGCTTGGCCTTCACTTCCCTCTTCTCGTGAAACACCAAATCTACTGGATCAGTTGGGCTAGGAACCACATCCTCAACATACTCCTTGAGGTCATTCTCCTCCAAACCCTTGCCTTCCAAGCCCAGAATTTGGTTTCCCCTTCCAACCTATCATCGAGCTTCAATGTATTCACCATTTTGACCTGCCCAGAACAAGAACAAGAACACTCTTCTAGTGTTGTAGCCAACAAAGTGTCTCAAGATGATCCCTTTCTCTTCAAATCCCAAGCTGTGAAACCATGTTAGATTTTACTGCACTTCGGGTTTGGTCTATTGTTTCCACAACTATACATAATTAACCAATTGAAATGTGAACATAAGCACACTGATATGCCTAACTTCTTTTAGCAAAACGAAACATACAATAAGATCAGAGATGAATTATCAATACACAAGAGACACAATATTTATGTTTTGTAACTTTATCCAATTCTCCAAATCTGAGGACTAAAACCAATCCTCTCAAAGTTACCAAATATGAGGACAGAACTAGTCCTCTCAAAATTACCAAATCGGAGGACAACCTTGTCCTCCAATATACAAACAAGAAACCAAACCTCAACAATATTATGGAAATCTTCTCTGCCCACAAATATGTTGCAGACCACCGGTAGGACCTGCTGAGATCACCTGACATTAACCTGTATGGACCTACCCCTATCTAGAAGAGCTTGTATGGATGTATGCGACTGTTCCTTCAGCAACACACGTACGCACACGATTGTTCCCACTACAACCCACGTACATGCAAAAAATTGTATGGACACTTTGTACGACTCACTCCACTTCGTACAATATCTTCCTTCTGAGGTTGTCTCTCTCTTCCACACGCGAGGTGTTCCTTTCCTTGCTAAGAACAAAAAATAGAGAGTCCTCAATCTTAGGCCAGATTTTCCACCCTAGAAAAATTTCTCTTTGTTGAAATCACCAAGCCTCCTAGCACAAGTGCAGACTCACATATGCTAACTCCATTCTTCTATGATGATACAATGAGATGTCACAATGACCTCTCTCTTTTATATACAACCCTTGGGGTTCACCATAGAAGCCCCTCCACAAGTCAACATCAAATTAGGATTTCCTTGTGGGTGTGAAGCCCCCACACAAGCCCACAAAGCCTATCACCAAACCCATGAAGCTCCCACTCAAATCCAAGGGGGTTTTCACCAAATCGAAAGGCTAATTTGGTTCTAACGAAGATTCCCACATTCCTGATACCTTGGCCTCTTTTGGGAATACCTCCCAAAGCTACAAAATCAACACTTAAGAGACCCAATATAGGAAAACCTAGCTAGAAGGTGAGGACTATGCCTTGCTCATTTCTTCTTAGATATAAAAAGCAAATACAAAGAGAGATAGACTCACTACATAGTTGCAACAAATATTGTGCCCTAAATGGCTGCTACAAGGTCCTCTACTTCCTAAGTTTTGTTCACAATATTCCACTCCTTTGCTCCATTTAACTCTTGAACAACAAATCAATACAATAAGAAGAAAACCCATATTTTCCTAGTAACACAATAATTAACGTGTCTCAAAATCCATATAGGATAAGGGTTATTGTATTTGCATGCCTAAACTCTTAATTAGGGCCTAGGTTTTGTACCCTCAAAAATCTTCTTGAAAGTCCACTTAGGATTAGCTTAAGATGTGTGAATAATGAGAGTTGACGTGGCATCCACTCAATACTATGGTGGTCAAAGCATAGGTCAACTTGTGAGAGGCATAACTTCCACACACATACTCCAATTTAGGTGATCTTTGCATTGTTCGAAAGCTCTTGACTAGTAAACAGAGAAAAAAGTGTTTGTAACTTCATTACAATGTTTTGATCCCAAAACTGGTCATTTAATGCCCCCAATAGGTCCAAAAGTTCTAGGATCCAAAATCACCAAAATATAACTTGCCTTTAAAATGGGCCCTACAAGTCCCAAGCTACAATTTTTCCACTCATAAAATACCAAAGCAAATGACAAATTTTGTAGTGATCCATTTTGGATCAATTTCCATAAATAAAAAATCAGAATGTATTTTCATTTAATACACCTCAATGCATGGAGTATAATAAGTTGAACATGGACCAAACATACAACTAGTGATAAACCATATTGAATGGTCATTAAGGGATGATAAACACAAATCATTTATTAGTTTAAGAATCTCCAATTCATAACACCATGACCTTTGATCTATCGAAACATTAAAAATAATTGGAAAGCTTTAAAGAAATTATTTATTCCACAAACTTAAAATGAAAAGTTTGTTTTGAAGTGTCAATCTTTTGGATTTAAAAGAAAATGCCCAATGATATTAATGCTTTAATGTTAATACAACTAATTAAAGTAGATATAAGTATGGAAAAGATGATGTTATACAATGCTATTAAATGGCTTATCCTGAAAATATAACAATAGTGTGTTCACACTAAGCTCATAGTCCACAACTATTAGAATCCATGATTTCATCTCTCAAACGTGTTTTGATTGTGGAAATCTATAGATGGACATTGGATTGTAGAGTACAGACCAGTAATGTGTTCAAAAGAGGAAAAAAAGAAGTAAAATAACAATATCACTTGGAATTAAGATGAAGAAAATGATGATATTGAAACTAAAAAAGACCATCCATTTTAACAACTTAGATAAGTCTTTAAACAAAGGGTGTTGAAGTTGGAATGCTAAGTTTAATTAATTATAAGGAGTCCAATTAAATATTTCTTTTGACATTAGGACATGTCAATCTAATAAAGTTGGAAGATTGCATAAATGGATTTAATAAAATTCTACCTTCAAAATGAGACATATTACAATCTGATAGAGTATCAATGAAATCTTGAATATAGAGATAGAAAAAATTAGAAGACAACATATAACCAGTTTGGCTCGATCAGATTTTAGAGTTGGCATACACCTTATGAAGTGTACATGCAAATGGATTAAGACACAAATCTAGGAATAACAAAAATTATCCAAAAAAAAAAAACAAATCAAATAGACTAGTCATTTCTATTTTGGGAAAATAAAAATAAGATTTAGCTTGATCATATCTAAATTAGATTTTAGAGTTGGCATACCTTATAAAGTGTACATGCAAATGGATTAAACACAAATCTAGGAATAACAAAAATTATAAAAAAAAAAAAAAACAGATTTTAGAGTTGGCATACCTTATAAAGTGTACATGCAAATGGATTAAACACAAATCTAGGAATAACAAAAATTATCAAAAAAACAAAAACAAATCAAATAGACGAGTCATTTCTATTTTGGGAAAATAAAAATAAGATTTAGCTTAATCATATCTAAATTAGATTTTAGAGTTGGCATACCTTATAAAGTGTACATGCAAATGGATTAAGACACACAAATCTAGGAACAATAAAAATCATCCAAAATAAAACAAATCAAATAGATGAATCATTTATATTTTGGGTGTTACCACTAGTTACAATGCTTAATGAGTTTGTGGTAAAACATCTATTTACATATTTTTATTTAACTTTTTACCTTAAAAGTGTACATGCAAATGGATTAAGACACACAAATCTAGGAATAATAAAAATCATCCAAAATAAAACAAATCAAATAGATGAATCATTTATATTTTGGGTGTTAACACTAGCTACAATGCTTAATGAGTTTGTGGTAAAACATCTATTTACATCTTTTTATTTAACTTTTTACCTTATATTTCAGGGTGGCCAAGACAATGTAATCTTTGAGAAGGTAGTGATCATTAATTTAATGCAATTACCACAAGAAAAATAACATATTTGGAATTTAGGTAGGGAACTAATAGAAAATCATTATGTAGGTCTTTCTCTATATTGATTGGACGCTAAGTATAAAACTCATAACTCATTACTAGGACACCATTCCTTGTTCCGTGACAAAGTCTTTATTTAGTCATCAAAATAGTCATCTAATTAAGTAAATAGGCAAACAAATTTCAAACATGAAAATACATGAGAACTTACAAGCCAAAGCACAATAAGGCTAATAATTCAAAGTTGATAACAAATAATTTGTAATTATATCATACATTTTTTCCTTAAACTACATAGCTTGCAATTATATGATAACAGGAAGCATAGGCAGCCAAGAACTAGATATGAGTAAGGAATGACTATTCATGTACTTGAGGCTTCTCACAACAAATATGCTAGACCTTATCTTACCATATTTTGATTCCAGTTCAAAAACAAATGGATGCTAGGGCCACAAATGCTTGGCAATATATCAAAGACCAACTGCCTAGAGACCCCAAGAGCATCAAGTTAATATTATAATACAATGACAAGTGCGTAACATCTTGGAGAAGTAATGATATGATCACTGATAGAACTTTACATGCAGTGATGACAAACTGCCATTCAAAACTTTATAATGGGTTCTGTAATGGAGCTGATAGAATGCAATTGTGCTTCTGCTATGCATCTCAAGTCTTTCTTCCTTGCTTCCAAAAGCTTGATGGCAGAGAAACCTGACCATGGTCTAGAGGATGTGGAGAATAATTACAAAAGAACAATTTTTTTTTGTTCACGCTATGGGTACAAATGATTACTCGCTGATGATAGCATTATATCAGCGTTGATAGTGTCTTCAGTCTAAGCAGACTTCACAGTGATCCTTTCAACAGTTCGGTCTCCAAACTCAGCATTGGCTTCAGGGGTGTCTTCTTCACTGGGTGGTACAAGTTGCCAAAACAAAGGTAAATACTTTTCCCATTCTTTCAGAACTGCAGTTCCCTTGGTGCTTCCAGTCTTGTTCTGTACGATGAAATTGAACATTGGAATGAAGGCCACATCAGATTTCCAAGCATAAGTAATAATCTGGTGCAATTCTAGCAACATAGACTAATGTCTATGCTTACCAAATTAGCTTGCCAGAATCCAAATTTCTCCCGAATAAATACTACACATAAGCATATTGTTTAATAGCTTACTGGAAACTAATGATGAAAGGTGACAACAATTTCACTGCAAACAAGAGCAGTTAATTACCACGTGAGCCTCTATTAGTTGTTTTAGTTGTAATTGACCAACAGGAGCTACAACTCTTTGGATCTTCACTATCTCTTTGTTTACCTGCATTTTAAACATTTTATCAGAATAGTATGCAAAATCCTAAAATTTATTTTCTTTCACGCACAAACACAGTTGAAGATTGGTAGGTTGGCCTTTCTGCAAAATCATTTGTTGAGACATTMTTTTCTTTCACATTTTAATAACAATAGAATCATAAAATTTTCATTTTCATCTCCAATTTTTTAAAAGAATGCAAMCTTGGCATCTTAAGACTTATGTGTAATGYCCAATATTTTGCATTAATCYTATACTTGWTGAGGAAAATAAATAAGTGGTCTTAAAATAATAGTAAGTAATAATAATTATAATAACAATGATAGTAACAAATGATTATTATTATTTATTACCATCATTATTATTATARTTATTACATTATGCAACAGATAGTCCCATAGGCTCCTCATCTCCCATGGGAATAAAAAATCAACCTAAAAAATCAACAGGAAATGCATGCATGACRTGCATCCTATGAAACCACAAACTATTKTTGTAAAGTTAATCACATGGTTTGGGAACACTCRTTAGGAACTCTTGGAGACATGTTGGGTGCTTGTTCAATGCTCAAGTCAAGAGGGTTGAACTGAGGAAAGAATGCATGATAGTTCATTGCACATAGCATGTTACCTCGTGTTGCACCTAGTAGAATACCCTTTTAAAAAATGTCGACCATCTTCATATGCAAGAAGATGCTTAAGTATGGGCAAAGGGCCCACTTCTAGAGTTTAACCTAGTGAACCTAACTTTGGAGTTAGTTTATCACATTTATTATCCTGCGCCAAGTGCATGGAAAAAGAGATTAAACCAGAAACCAGATCTAGATACGAATCTGCTGGATCTTTTGAAAAGTCAAAATCTGGATACAGGGAAATGGGATATATAAAAAAATATTAATATAGATTTTTATATTTTGTTAAAAAGGGAACACAAGCCAGACACATAGAAAATTAAGATCTCCCAATATATTTTGCTCCGAGTCACTCTCACGAACTCAGAAATGCCGAGAGCTTTAAAAACACATATTTGTGTGTTTTAGTATTGGGGGAAGGGCTCTTTTATAGGAAAACGTTAGGGTTTAGGGCACCACACTTTGCTTTTTTTAATTTCAATTTGATGTTTTTTTTTTAAATAAGTTTTTTGGAGGATTCATCACCTTAATGTTTCTAGCAAGCCAAAAGCAGATCTGTAGCAAATCATCTGGTGCTTCTAAACTAGAAACGTATCTGACCATATCCGGATCCACAGAAATGCAGATCCTGGACCTTCCATTGGAGGATCCAGTAACTATGCCTGCACTTCTTATCCAAAAATGGCTGGCACAGAGATGGATATTAATTTTCTTTCCTAATTGACATGCTCAATCATGAGAAAGTTGTAATTTCTTTTCCACTAGCCTGGAACCTGTTGTATTCCATCAGGATCGACAGGATACAGCTTATCCAACCACAGATAGCCTCCATGCAGCGGGCTGAGCAAAAACCTAACACATTTGATGACATTGGCACTCCATCCAATATGGGGGACATCTAACAAAGTATTTTTTTTCTCTGTAGAATCCTCTGCAATGTTGCTTGAGCTCAATAATGAACAAACGGTCTAATATGATTTTAATGAGGGACCTTTAATCGTTCAAGCCACCAAGGTATAACAAGTTCCAAACTGCCCTGTGGTCAAAGAGAATACAGTTTGGGAAATTGACGATGCTCCTCAAGAATTACACGCACATATTTTGGACCCCTTTTTGTATGCATACATCGAAAAATATATTAGAATAAACTGGGAACTTTGATTTAATTGCAAACCTGATTAAACAGAAAGAAAATCCAAACATTTATAAGAAACCAACACTTGTCATAGGCAATCTCTCATGATTCATAAGCATGTAAAGATAAGTGGTTGAAACATAAAAATATTTAATTTGCATTTTACTACATCTTCAATGATTATAGGAAGTGACAAGGCTCTTCCTGCTACTGTTGACAGTGATGTGTAAGCTATAGCCTATAGGGAAGAACACTTCTTCAGATAGATACAGAGTACAATTCTTTATCATGGTTTTTGGGTGGACATCAAATTTTATGTTGTCTTTATTTCATCCATATGTCAAATGATCCACTATGCAGATTCAATTCAACCTTGTTTAGGTGGACTTCATAGCAATACTAAATCCACTAGTAAAAAAGACCAAATTCATCATTGATATGAGAAATAGACATTTTTCCTCTACTAAACCAAAACATATATATTAGGTCCAATAAGTTGGAAACTCTTCTTGACATGGTTATCTAAGCTGGAAATCCCAAACACTACTATTTGACACATATCCACAAATAAAGAGGTAGTAAGGGGTTCATGGAAACTATGCAAAAATGCACAGCACTAGATGGGAGATAACTATCACTCAAGATTAGTTTTCCTAGTATTGTATGTGGGGAAAAGTGCCTGGGCACAATAAATGAATTGTTCAACAGAAGCAGAACCAATCCTACTCGTTGCTGGTGTTGATGATTGCAGCTTTGTGAGACATCCTCCAGGATACGTTCTCCTCTGTGACTGAGTTGAGTCGACCTGAGAGGGAGCCCAGTGTTGGGCATACCCACGTGATGGGGTATCGTTCTCCTCTGTGTGAGAGTTGAGTCGTCCCCCAAGTAGTTGGGGCATCGTTCTCCTCTAGAGAGTTGAGTCGTCCCCCAGTGGTTGGGTGTGCCCATGTGATGGGTATATCGTTCTCCTCTATGTGAGAGATGAGACGATGTGGTACTCCAGATGATTCTGTTGAGTATGACGTCCCTGTGGCTGAGCACAGGTGAACGTGTCCCTAGTGGCTGAGCACTAGTGGACGTGTGGATCCCTTGCTATATTGTCTAAGTGTAACATTTACCTATAACCCTAATTGTGATGTAAAGGGTACAGCTCGGCCCCACCATATGTGAAAGATAATTAATGTTTATTGTTATAATTAATTATTTTCTGAGTTATTGAGGTTGGCCCTGTTGTGCCAATAGACACAACTTTTACTATGACTAGATCTAGTATAAATAGAGGTGATTTCCCCATCGAGGAAACACACTCACACACAAGTCACTTTTCATTTCGGAATTCCAGCAAGTACACTTTAAGGGCTGAAGTGCGCACCTCTCTTGGGCGCAAGTTTCAAGGTAGTAGAGCACCCTCTTGTGTGCATTAGGGTTTTATGGTTGGGGGATCTTCTCTTGAGAATATAGCAAAGGATTGCTGGGTTTTCTTCCCTTGAGTAGAAGGGTTTCCCACGATATTTCTTGTGTTCTTGTGCATGGTACTTCTTCTTGTGATCTTGGTTATTGCAGCAATTGTGAATGGTGTAGCTGCATTTGTCTATGGTTCAAGTAAATGCTAAAATTGAAATAAACCTCATGCTTGAGCCTAGCATAGTGAAAATTCAACAGTTGGACCTCATGGTTTGGAGGCATCTTCCAATCATTGGTTCATTTGCAATATGTTTTCATTTCTCAAGTGGCTAGTTCCTTCGCTTATAAGAGGAACTAGAGTACATATGGTTTGATTTACCCAACGAATAGAAATAAAATGGAATAAAAAAACTGGGACCTGACATTAATGATCCTATAATGGATGATGCATTGCCAGAGTGTGGAGTGATGTGGAAAGGAGAGTTCCTTCCCACAAAAAGCTAGAGTGAAGCATTCCTGAGACAACGTATACACATATATAGTAATATATATTTTATATTATAGTACAAAGATATAGGTTGTTGAGATGTAGTGGTTGAGACTGGGTGTCATCCAAAATTTTCAGAACTGGAACTAGAACCAGGATCGAAACCAATCAGATGTTAGATTGGGACTGTTATCGCACGGTTTGTAGGAAAGGTTAAAAAGCTTGAGTCAAGGGCAAGACCGGCGTAACAGGAGCTTCCCCACCCAATGTCACCTCAATGGGGAGCTCTTTCTATTCAGG
>JZKD02S2052279.1:95509-107811 GCA_000966675.3 Picea glauca | reverse complement strand
AAGACCCGATACAGATCCTATTGTGTTGGATGATGTTGATCCAACTTCAGATTGGGTAGCGGAGACTCACCCACCAGAGTTTGATGTTGACCATGATTTGGAGATGGAGTTTGCAAGGCAAGCTCAGATGGATGCAGATCCACTATTAGGGCATTGCAGTCTGATTCCAATGTTAGACATGGCAGGCCCTAGTGGAACTGCAGGTAGGCGTAGTCGTTGTCATATACCTTGTGTGCCTTGTCACGGTCGTACTCGTACTACTACAGCTAGTGCAACTTCAGAGTGTGTAGTCACAAATGTCCCTGATGGTGATGAGTCTAAGGCCAAGTCTGAGTCCGAGTCAGATGATGATGTCGAGGGCACGGATGCCCATGCCATTTCTACTTCTAGCAGTAGTGATGATTGATCGTTGATCATGTTGATCAATGAGATAGTGACTTGTAGTCTTGACTCTTGCTAGTATGTGTTTTGTTGTTGTGGCGAGGCCATTTTGACTCTAGAGATTCCTTGATTATGTATTTATGTTCTGATCTCTAGATATGTATTGCACTTGGTGCCATTTTGATATATTCATGAGCATACTTTGGATATTTTGTCCTAATTGTCTCTAATGCTTTGGAAACATGATTTAAAATCTTAAAAATATATTTTTTCGTTAAAATTTAAATATTTTATGTATTTTTTTAAAAAACTGGTTCGATCGGTTCATTACCGGTTCCGGTTCAGGTTGGACCCTCGACTCGTTCCGGTACCAGTTTCGGTTTTTAAAACTATGATTACACTAAGAGGTTTCTCCAAGTAATATGCCCATTATGACCTTCTTAGTGAATTTAATTAAGATATGACCCATAATAACTCAAAATTACGAAATTCGTCGAAATGCAACGGAACCAAAGCCCTGCTGTGCGGAATGGATCCTGATGATGAACGATGCAAGTTGGGCCCAAATAAACCCCTCAATATCTCTTGAACTCTCTGTCATCCCTATCTGGCTACTTGGGTAGGCATAACACTCTAAAATGTTGTAATGTTATAATGTCCCAAAATGGGGACATTACAAATATGAGGTCATTAGTATCTAGAGTCGGGACTCAAAAGTCTAGAATCAGGGCTCAAAAGTTAACACTGAACATTAACAATAGGCTCAAGATCAATTGAATCACTCAAAGGATGAAATATAAATGTCAAATGACTGTAAAGCAATGATAAATCATAATTATAAGTAGCCCAAGGTAAATATGTTAGGTAGGGTTTTTAATTTTTTAATAAATTGTTTTTATTTTTTTAATTTTAAGTCTTATTAGGAAAAAAATTAGGGGGGACGCCCAAAAGCCCCCCTTTTCTAGGGGGATGCCCAAAAGCACCCATTTTGGGGAAACACGACCCCAACACTGGGGAAACACACCCCCTGCGTCTCCCCGAGTTTCCCCCCGTGTGTGTGTGTGTGTGTACACATATATACATAAGTATATACATATCTATATTTATATATATATATATATATATAAAGAAAGAAATGATTAAGAAAGAACCAAAAAGGAAAGCAAAGCATGAGCAATGACCCCTCATTATGATGCCATCATCCCAAGTCTTATGCAAAGAATGCATATCTAAAAAGGAATAAATGAAAGTCAAAAGCCAAAAAAGGTTGAGTGAATAAAGAAAAAGGAAAATAGGGGTTTGGAAAGACAATGCCGAGGAAAGGGAAACTCATTGCATAAGTGCTCTCTCAGACAAAGGCACTCATGTGGATGAATATCCCACATAACCTCACATGACTATGCATGCCACTCATGAAGTTAAACCCCACTTCATACCATCCATCATCACACATGCTCCTTCATGGGTCTCTTGGGAAATACTTCTCCTCCTGGGTATTGGCACATGTAATAGGGGCTAACCATAACCCTCCCATACCTAAACTTGGATAATGGTGTGAATTCTATGAGTTATTGTGAAGTTTGAAGATGACACTTAATGTGATCTACCTAATGGCATTTACATTTGATAAGATAAAACTTTTGAAGTTGTATTGGACTTGTGTAGATGCCTCGGATTTGATACATGTGGTCACATGAAACCCCTCCTTGGACAATGTACTTTGCATGGATATTGACTTGGATTGAGCCTTGTCCTTTTGGAGGACGTTGAGGGGCTAGTTGCACACTTTATAGAGAATGCCCCACCTACTTTGAGAGGTCATTCCACCTCTTTGAGGGACATTGGACCTTTGGAGGACATTGCACCCTTGCTGAGTTGTCCTAGCACTTTGTTGGAGATGACATGGCACCTTTGGAGGGGACGTCCCACCTTTTCATGATGATTTGGGCACCTTTGATAAGGCGTTACATCTTTTGGCGATATGATATGACACTTGAGCATGAAACGTTGCACCTCTTGGACGGAATGTTTCACTTTTTGAGCCCCTAAACACTACTTTGGACTGAACCGTCCACTCTTGGAGATCATTTATGCCACACATGTGGCCCTTATCATGCATTTATAAGGGATGATTTGGCATTAGAGCACTTTTACTTGACTTTGGGTGCATCATTGGGGGTCTTGTTGACCTATCCATTCATGTATCATGGATTATTTATGTATTATGGCCTTATCTCTAGGGTTTGTAAAGAGATAAAGGAATATTTTATTTTCTTAGGGCTTTGCTAGGAAAATAATGTTATTTTAATGAGAAAGTGGTACATCTCTCATATAAATAAGAGAAACACTTCTCATTTTTTATCTTTGTTACTTGTGGAGAACTACCACTACTTGTCTACTATTTCTCTTCTCTAAAATCACTATGGATGGATAATTATAGCGACTTCTTGTGGATGGATTTACTTCTTTATGGATGCTCATGGCTAGGGTTTTAAAGATTGAAAGATTTCTTGATTAAGTTGTCTTAGCATGCCATTGAGAACTCAATATTGTGTCTGGTGGGCAATGTTGTAATAAAATAGAGTGCCTTTATCCCGTTTAGAGAGGTAGTGAACGAATATGAGAGAGGCAATGAAGGGATACCATATGTAACGGCCCCGCCGTTATGACAACAAGCGATGCGCAACAGGTCAATTTTTTTTTTTTTTGGAATTATAACATCATAATAAGAGTGACACCATCGACCCATCAATCACATGCATTAATTGAATCAATCGTTGTGCGCTAGAGTAAATAATTCTAGAACATTCACAAGCCAATCTTAAATGATGGGTGAGATAAAACTAGTTACTAATCAGTCATGCACAACAAAATTTAAGATGCAGTGAAGTTAAACCAATGCGACAATTATTCCAAGGCACGCGAGAAATTTGAGATCTAAACCATCATTCGTTACAATAAAATTTTCAATGCGTGCAAGAAGAGTAAGATCTAAACATTATACAATATGTTATTCAAACGTGCATTTAAACTTATTCACTAAAATAAAACATGCACCATCATTCATAAATGCGCGCAAATATCCCAAAAGTAATTATAGTAATATCCATGGTGCCAATAAATCATCGATTAGGTTCAAGAGCGAAGAAGTCCATCACTATTTTCAATCACAAAATTGTCATTAACATTTGAGATGCGCATTTGATCCAAGCATTGAATTGGACCTTGTTGACCACCTATTCAACTAGGGGGTCAACTCCATGTACCATGAAGATATGCATCATCAGATGCTACCAAGTTAGAGACTATTTGGTTCTACAGGGCAATTTTTGCCTCCAACACATATTTTTGTAAATGGAATTTCCGCTCCCCTGCGTGGGATAATAATGTAATAGGTCTGCATGAATCATAGTTAGGTCAGTTACCTTAGGATTTCTTCATTAGGAGAGTTCCTTTCATTGAGTATTTTATTTCCTGAGGTTATTAATTAGGCCTAACCAACCTTATTAATTTCCCTTGAGTTTTTCACTCCCATTAAATAATTCCTCCAAAGTGGTGAAAGACGTTCTAATGGATTCATCCTCTAGTAGCTAGTGTTTAGGAATGATGTAAATGACCATGTAATACATCTTAGAAAGTTTCACGGAATTCCATCGAGTCTAGATAGGTTTTTTTTAATTAATTAAATTTTCTTAAGGTTGGGAATTTAATTAATTAATGAATTTTTGATAAATATTGTAAAAACTAGGTCCTTGGGCTTTTGATAGGGGTATTTGTGCACAAAAGAAATGGAATGAGACCCCCTACACCCTTGGACCAAGTTTCAGCTCAGTTAGACAACTTTTGCTAGGTGTTTGTCCACAAGGAGTCTTAGTTAGAAAAAAAACAATTTTAATTGCTAAGCCATGACATAGGAAAAATGTCAATTTTGTAATTATTGAGTAAATGGAGTAAAGTAAAGATGGAAAATGATGAGAGAGACATATCCTAACCTACCCAACCCCTTTCCCAACCTTTACACACCCCCTCACTCACATATCAATTCAAACCTCCACGCCCCCATGGGGATTTGCACCCCCTCTCTGGCAAAAAGTGGAAACTTGATTTAAATCAAGTCGTGGGCCCTCCCTTATGAAGTGTGCCCTTCCTATCCTTCCCACGCCACCCTTGGAGTGTGTGCCACTCAATCCACCACACTCCCACCTTTCTAATCCCAGCAAAACCTAAAAGCTTGCGCCCTCCCTCCTTGAGATCTCATCTTTAGCTTGGGTTTTGACACTTGGCAAAGATCCAAGAGGGGTCACTTTGCCTCTCAAGGTATAAATAGAACCCCTCCCTCATTCATTTCTCACCATTCTCTTGAGTATTGGTATGCTACCATTTTCTTGCCATCTCTCTCTCTCTCATTGTTCATCTTGCTTCCATTCCATTTTGCTCTTGGAGAGCTTGGAGCAATTTTGTTGCTACAACCTCTCTCCTTTGGTAATAAAGAAAGGCTTTGGAGGAATCGTGGAGTACAAGATTGTGTCTTGGTGTTCCATTCATATGAGGTGATCGGTTTCTTGAATATTTTTGTGGAATATTGAGTAGTTTGCTTTGGTAAATTAGTTTATTGAGCTAGGTTTAGCAATAGTGTAGTTGCTAGCCTATATGTTTTGTATTTGCTAATGATATAAACTTTGTTGTGTTATTGGTTTATGCAATACATTATCTACTCTTTGTCTCACGTTTTTGTTCAAGGTTTGCAAGTTATCTCAAGGAGCTTTGTTGGGATAGATTCGAGCAAGAATCTACCCTCACAGCTTATTGAAAACTTCATAAGCTTTTCCATTTATTTTTCTGTTATTATCTCATTCAGACTTTGGTTGCTAATGCTCTTAGATAGGTCATTTAAATACATAAATTTTCTGGTTTTATATGCAGAAAATTTATGTTGCAAAACAGAGGTTTTCTTAACATTTTTGGGTGTGTTGCAGCATTTCCAGCAAGCAATAGCTTGCTGGTTTTTGCAGGTTCTCGCCAGGTCAAGGGTACATGCTGCCCATTTTCAGTCACAACACATTTCCAAAGGCCCCCTTTTGATGTGGTAACAAAACCCCTTCTCTTCTCCATCCTTCTAAGCATTGTAAGCAAGCCCAAAGGGGGTCCCCAAGTGGCTGTTTTATATTTCTCATTTCATTTTTTGTTTTCGTAAAGTAGCGTGGATAGGGTGTGTGTTTAGTTTTAGTTTAATTCTTTTTTTTTTCTGATTTCTAACCCCCATAGTATAGCTAGCTTAGTTGTGGATGTCTAATATACTTATGCTCATGGTTAAAATTATCTAGTATTAGATCTCACACATAACTAAATGCTAGTTTAAGCCCATGGAGGCATAGGATTAAATCGTGTGCTTATTCATTTCTTCACTTGCAAGCTCTTGTTTCTTAAGCATTTATCTTTCAGTTTGCGAACACGTATGGGCATGTTAATTGTAAAGTAATCACTTTCATTTCAGCATTTTTTTCAGGTTCTTTATGTGCCTTACATGTAATAATCTTGTGATCTAAGAACTTCATTCTTCACTACTTGTTTCGGTTTTGGCACTTTTGGGGCAAGCAAAAGTCACATTAATACATTCAAACACCTAAAAACACTTAGTCCATAGGCCTAATAACTAACTAGACTTAATAGGGCACCTTTACCGACCCATCTTAGCCATTTAAAATGAGGACTAGAGGAAGAAACAAAAGGTGATAGGTCGAGGACGGTCTCGTGGCGCTCAGCGTCCTTTTCCGGGAGTACTCTATTCCCTTGGGCTAACCTGTAGAGCTAGGGTAGGCCTCGTTGCCATACTTTTTGAGCACCCAACAGTTACTTGGTACAAGTGGGGAGAGTATTGGGTTGACACTTAGCTAGGATTGAAACTTCACTTAACAATTTTTAATCAATCCTCAATCCACAACTCTGGGCAATCTATTTAACTTGTCTCTTGGTGATTTACATTTACACTTGCAAGCACTCTTTCACTTTTACATTTACATGCAAGTTTAATTTATTTTTTGTGGATGAACCACTAAGTAGTCATTAGTTGGTCTTGTGGACATTTTCCTTCAGGCATTTCATTTTTAGTAATTTGATATTTATCTCTTTGGTGTGATCCCTCAAGAAGTTGCGTATCCTCTTGGAGGCACTATCTTGTTGGGTCTTGAGTGATTTTTGTGTGCCATTGAGAGCAGTCCAATAGAGCAAGTGCATCCTTTTGAGGAGACACTCTATTGTGAGCATGATAGGCCTTGTGTGTTGATGAATGCATCCTCTTGAATATCTTTAATCCCTACATATACAAGTAATTGTTAGTTGGTGCCTTGTATCCATTGTATCTTTTAGCATAACTTTGTTGTAATCTTTAGATATTCTTTATTGTACCTTTGTATCTAATTTGTATTTAGTCTTGTTGTAATCTTTGTAAATCTTGCGTAATCAACCTCCCTAAACTTAGTTGACTCCTTGCCCAATCTTAGGCACTAGTCTTAGTTGTCCTAGGCAAAGGCTTGCCTGACATATTAATTGTTGCACTTGTATTTGTTGCCTTTGCATCACAGGCTAGATTTTCCCCCAACCTTTCTAACTAATTAAAACCAACTCCTAGAAATTAAATGTTAATCTCATCTAGTAACTAGGGTCTACCCCCCTTGGCTTCCCTAGGAGTAAGCCTAGACGGAAGAGGTTCAAGTCAAAGTGATAGCGTGGGCTTTGAACCTAGGCATTGTGCCTCCAAGGACACACTTAGCTCATGTTTGCAAGTGTGTATAAGGACAGCAACAGACCTAAATCAACATCAGTGCAATGAGCGTTGTTAATCTAAGAAATTAGGAATTCCTACATCCACATAGTTATGTTGCGCGCGAGTAATAGAAAGCGTAATCAATTGGTTTTTATGGTGCTATAGTAAACTAAACCCACCATCATCCATACATCGCATTAATCAAGGCGCAAGGTAATTACCAATTCATAAACCAAGGCGTAAGAGAAACATAAGAATATTCCAAGGCACTAGAGGAAGCAAATTCAAAACCAAACATACTATCACCTAAATGACATTATTAAAGGCGCGCAAGTAATCTAAGTACTTGTTAATCATACCCCACACTAAAACAAAGCGCGCAAGCAACTTTATTCTTAATCTCAGCAAATTGACGGTGGAAGGTATAAATTCAATTACTTTATGCAGCGCCTAAGTAGCTACAAAAATCGTCCATACCTTATATAATTAAGCGCGCGAGGTAATTAGTATCTAAATGACAATCCTTACCTTACTCTTCCAATCGCGCAAGAGTAAAAGATGCTAAAAGGTATAAGACAGTGATAATAAATTACCCAACTCAATCTTCCTTGAAGGGGGGTTTCCTTTTTCAATAACTTCAACTGTTAAGAAGGTAATTTTATTTCACTGAACTTCTTTTCTTAGCCGACCCCTAAAAAAAATTATCAAGAAAAGCTTGGTCTGGTTGTGAGAGAGCAACACTAGTTTAACTCCTGGCCTCTAAACCCCCATGCCTAGATTCAATTGAATTAAAAGGCTCTTTTAATTAGCAGCCAACTTCACTAAGAATACAACGACATTTAGATCCCAAGGGAGGATTACTTAAAGCATATAAGTAGACTGATTCTATAAGATTTGAATCTTGCTAATCCTGTGTCCTCTTTAGTTACCATCAAAGTTGAGGATTGATAAATGCAAAAAAAATTGCTTGGAGGTTCAACATTCACAAGCAGGGTTAAATAGGGTAAAAATTTATTTAAGATTTTCTGTAAGAGGACCTAGATAACTTCTTGTGTTTGTGAAGTTTAGACTGGCAGAATGGTTGGGGTGGTAAAAATTAGAGTTTCACAGTAAAGATAAAAGTTGTCGTCTTCTGCAGGTACAGTCTTCACGCACTTACGCTACAAGCACATCAACCTCGCAAAAAGATAACCCGCCACTAGATTAATAGCAATAGGGTGGCAGGATTCTAATCCTAGGATAAGAAAAAGGTTCGCTTGCAATGGAGACTGCTCCTGAAATTTGAGCAGAAGGACGAGGTAAAAAAAAAAGGGGTTTAAACACCAAGGATGGAGCTATCAAATAGCAACAAGAATTGGCTCGATGCCCAATCTCCCAACTGCGCATCAAGTCAACAAGTCACCACACACAAGCCAGCGCTCGAGTTAACTGCCAAGTCATTGAAGGGAGGAGCCACAAGGGGCTTAATTCTTTTCACCACGCATCATGATACAAGGCAAAGGTTGACCAACTAAACCGCTCTCAGGAGGCAACTAATCTGCTCTCAGGAGGCACCGGGGTAATGTTCCAAGCGCACGCAATGCCAGTGGAGAAAACACAGGTAAGGTGGGCGGATTTCGTTGGGTAAAGGTCCAGGCCCTCTCGCCTTTCCAGGGACCAGAAATTCGCCGGAGAAAACTCAAAAGATCGGGCGAACAACTACAGGGAGGGCGCAACCTCTGGGTGAGCCTGAGCAATACGCAGTCCAGAACTTAAACGGTGTGAGAGGTAACAGGAAAACGCGAAGGGCATCTCGCCCTTCCAAAAATAACTCCGGCTCAAGGAGAAAACGGGAACAAACACACCAGGTAAAACGCATTAAACCCGCAAGGTCTATGCAAGGAGGGGACTGGCAGACAGCGCCTGAGGGTAAACTCGACTCCAGTCTCGGCCAGGAACTAAAATTTCAAGGGTTCCTGCTCCATTGGACGCTAGACTGTTCACACAAAGAGAGATGGCCGCTATGAAAGTCTAGAGGGAGTTACACCAGTTTTATTTTCTTTTTCTTTAAGGGAAACTGGCGACGACTATCAAGTACAGCGAGATGCGATCCAGAGGACCAATTCGGTTATGCCCATCCTCCAACACAGTAAAAGATGGGCTGGGACTTCACTGTAACACTGTCTGGCATCGAAGCCCAAGGCTTTTGATGCTTGGAATGCATGAGTGTTTTCAGGTAGAAGGGACTTCCACGGAATTCCAGTGGTTACTTCAGTGCAGGTAAAAACAAGGATAACTTCTGGGAAATGAGCTGAGGGTGAGTTAGCCCCGATCTCAAGCGAAATCTCCTTGGGTAGCAAAGGCATGGCTCAACGCGAAGCAAGAGCTTAGAACGCAGAGGGCAGTGATGTGAAGGCGCTAGGCGACGGGGTGAAGGCACTTAGATTTTACCCTCAAGAAGACGCAGAGAAAGGAAGGCGAGCTGAGTCTTTAGGAAGGAAAAGTGCAGAAATCAAAACCCAAGCTGGAAGGGCGACATCCGAAAAACATATTGAATCCATCTGAATATGATTACGTTCGTTCCGAAAATAAATGACATCAAAATACTTAAGAAAACAATATTATTACAGTTGAATCCATTGCGAATAAAGCGACATAGAATGCATATATAATTGAGCTTATTACAAATCAAAACCTATTATTCCATATATACATTTTTAACAATTTTACAAATGAAAAATTTACACAAGCATATTGTAACCGAAGGTGGAGAGTCCGAGGTCGTTGTCCCGCGCTTGTGCTCTGTCCAACTCCTGCTGGCTAACCGCTAAGACCTCATCGGTACCTCCTAGCCATCGCTAGGGGTACTCTTCTTCCCCCTGAGCCCCCTGAGCCACAAAGAGGCCACGCACGCAAAACCAAAGAAAGATCTAGCACCCAACTCGCCTCGCAAGGTCGAGCTACCACTCTCTATCGAGCTGGGCAACCCAACTCCCACAAGAGAAATTCAGTCAAGAAAACTATCGGCAACGTAACCTTACGCCTACCAGTCGTGATCCATACTCTTCCTCCGCCATCCTCTTTATAGAGTTTTATGGATGGATTTACTTCTTTATGGATGCTCATGGCTAGGGTTTTAAAGATTGAAAGATTTCTTGATTAAGTGGTCTCATTTTATCTTGTGGATTTTGTTTATGAATAACTATAAATGTAATTGTGCTTCTCTAGTGGTGGTTGTGCATTCTCTTCATATTTTTCTTGAAAAAATCCCTCTTTTCAAAGCTCTTGGAAGATTACTAGTGGAGTATCTTCCCCTGAATCATCTTGAAGTTTCGTAAGGCACTAGGAGGATCTTCTAGGGTTTGTAGTGGACAACCCTAGATATCACCCTAGATCTACCTACATCTCCTAAAGGGAGTCCTTAATTAACCCCATATGCACCAAAAAATATAGTAGGCACTAGTCTTGTTCCTTTAGTCAATCATAAACGTAAAATTCAACTTTTATTTTATGTTTTGGGGTAAATTTAGGGTTTTGTTTAGCTTACATTTAATTTTCAGCCATCAAAAAGCCTAGACGTCTAGGGTTTTCATGCATATTTTTTACCTAAAGTTCTAGGATTTTCTTGCATGTTCTTAACCTAAAATCTAGGGTTTTCTTGGATGTTTGACCTAAAATCATTTTATTGCGAAAAACGTGCCTTGTTGATTTATATTGCTACACAATTAGGGAATGTCTTGTTTTAGTTGGCTGTTATATGCCTCGTAATTTTCAGATTTTAAAAGTTAATCAAACCCTAGATTTATTCATTATTTTAGCCCTACTTTCTACTAATTTATAACTCATTTTGATGGCTAAAGTGTTTTGCTGCTGTAACTTGTTTACTACTGTAATTTATCTATTTTTATACAAGTTTTGCAACAGCCTTGATTAATTTTCAGATTTGAGTGGTTTGGGGATCATTTTACATTGAATAATAACTTGATTACCCCCCTAAATCAGCCTTAAAATACATAAAACCCAAATCTGGTTACCTCATCCTCACCTTGTTTGATATATTCCATTGGTGGTAAATTGGGTAACCACATAGAAGGCCTTAGACTTGAATGTGTCTTGCATTAGGATTCCTTGAAGCCACTAAGGAAGCCTCCCTTGTGTTGGATTTATACTTCACTAAAATGCTAAATCCAATGTTATCCTTCACTAAAACAATAAATCCAACACAATGGTGATATCTTCTAATGTTCCACTCATTTTGCACCTTGTGAAGGCTTTGTACTAGGGTGCAAAATTGTGTGATAACATTTTGGCACCATTGTTGAGGAGAATTGAGTCTTTCTCCTTGGATATTTGAAGTCTATGTTTCAACCTTTTTGATGAGTAGAAACCAAAGCCTTATCTAAGATTAGTCATCCGGTGACTCCAATGAGGGAAGAAGCCCTTTTCCCTATGCAAATTTTGAAGACTATGTGCTTGTGAGGTGAAACAAGTATCATTGTGTAGGCATTTGGGATTCACCTTGGTGACTCCACACACACATGTTTGATATAAGGTAACATCTCCTATTTTCAAATTTCATATCAATTTAAGTGTTAAATAAAGTGATATGGCACCATGGGAATTGCATGAATTGCATCCTCCTCTTGATATTAAGGATATTCCGAGATACCCAAATAACCTCCCTCCAAAATGGGAAAAGAATATTCAAAAGTTTGATGGTGATGCTCTTTGTGCTATTCCGCATGTCTCATCATTCTTTAAATATGTTTCAAAGTTTAAAGAAATACATGAGGATGTCTTAATAAGACTATTTGTATTGTCTTCGGAAGAAGAAAAACAAAGATGGGTCAAGTATTGTAGTGGCCCAAGGAAGATAACTTATTTTGCAGGTTTGATCCGAGTCTACGCTACGAGGGAGCGCCCCCCCGACTCCGGAAGCGTGCTCCCAAAGGGAGCGTTCAAAAAGCACACTTCCTGAATGCTCCTGTTCGGGAGTGATTTTAGAGAGAGTGCTCCTAGGGAGAAAAAATCGCTCCTTGCCCAATCCGGGAGTGCTCAAGGAGCGTGTTAAAATAATGTAACTGCGAAGAGCATTCTTATTATTATTTTATTATTGGATTAAATCCCCATTGCGGATTAATCATGTCATTATTATTATTATTATTGTTATTGGATTAAT
>JZKD02S2052279.1:7831-24290 GCA_000966675.3 Picea glauca | reverse complement strand
CATTGACAAAGAACTTACATTCTATTTCAGCTCTAGATAAGAAAGGTTTCAGGGTTGTATTCATAGATAGTGAAGTTCTTATGTGGCCTGTTATCGCACAATTTGTACTTGTCCAAAAGGGAAAGGCTAAAGGAGGGAAAATTGGCATAACAGGTGGTTGTCCTATCACTATCACTCACCTTAATAAGACACCTCTTTCTATTTAGGGGTGAAATCCCAAGGAAGACGTCCCCTGTGACCTGGGGGTTTGAGAAGGCAAAGGTTAAAGTATCAAGAAAAGTTATCCCCTCTCACAAGTCACACCGATCAGAAAGTCCTAAAGTTTTAACAAATGAAGCAATGATATGCTTAAGTGTACCTACCCAGAACAAAGCAACAAGAAAACACTATTTTTGCAAGTACAATTGATGTTAGTGCTTCATAAAAACCTTGGACTTGTCAATGAAAGCAATAAGTTGATATCAGAAGAAGCAAACAGGAATCTATAACAGCAATGTATATATAATGATAGCTTCACAATAAATGCCTTAAATAAGCTTCACAATGACCAAAAATGATAATCTAACCATAGCACTATGCTAGGACTTGTCAGAATCTAATGAGGCAATGTAAAAATCAACTTTAATAATTGCTTTTAAGAGCTTTTACTGCTGGAATAATTGGTTGTAGCTTACTTTTGTAACAGCAGCAAGAATGCTAGTGGATTAGTCTAATCTAGGGTTAGGAAATGTTAGCAAATAGCTTGATGTATAAGATTTAAGGGTTGTTCTCATCAATCAATCCAGTATAAGGTCTAGATCAGTGTCTTTAGGGGTATTCATTTTCCCTCTCGGAATACCCACTTTACCTATAGACCTCATTTCGAGAGAAAAATAATGGTTATTAATCATTAAAAAAATAATTTCTCTCGAAATTAGTCAAATAAAAGACAATTAAAAGGAAAAATCAGGGTTCCTTAAAATAAGGAAACATGTCTCCCACATGTTCATTTTGCATTAAGTCTTAAAGAAAGTTGTTGGATCTTTCCTAAAATATGAAAGCACTTATCCTTGAGTCAACTTGAGTCTAGCCGTCGTTTCCAATTCCACTAAAGCGTTTTTCTATTTGTTTCCATTTCCACTAAAGCGCTTTTCTATCCCAACTCACGCTTTTCTTGAATAAGAAACATCCACTCACACGCTTTTCTTGAATAAGAAACATCCACCGTTTGCTTTCACCACTCCACTTAACTCATCCATTTTTCTTTTACCACTCACCATCCACCTAAACCTTTCCCATCTTTTTGCTTTCACAACTCGCCATTCACTCACGGATGACTCACCTTCTCATTAAGGAAACCCTAACCACTCACTTGGCTATTTAATAGAGGCGACCTACCTCTTGTAATCAGTTGGAATTTTTCTAAGAGTTTCGCTTGTGATACATTGTAATCGATATATCTTCTATTGGAATAAAAGAGGCTTTGGAGACTATTGTGGTGTAGAGCTCTCATGTGTGGATTCATGGTGATCAATTGTATATGAGGTATACTTGTATTTAGCTTATTTTGCATTGTAAATTGTTATTATTGGCCTATGTTTGGAGCTATCTCCTTGTAGGATAGGAATAGAAAAGCTAAGCTTGCTTGATATTTCTATTAGTTTATGTATGTTAGATAGTTGTGAGATGCATGTTTATTTGGCTTAATGTCATGCTCTTCATGTCTTTCTAATATATGAAACACCATGCTTTTAACTCTTTTGTTGCAAGATTTGTCTTAGCATTGCAGGTTTACATCATTTGAAAGATAGGTTGAAGTGAGTGAGCTTCCTCCCATCTTCAAAGAGCTTTGAAAAGATCACTTTCCCTCTGTTTTCATCAAACGAAAACTCCATTGCCCAAGACATTCCAAGACAACAAGCATTCTTCTTCTCTCCTTCTCATAATTAAAAATTTCTTATAAAATCTTTCTCTTGGTTACCTTTCTTGCATGTAATAGTTTTTTGGTATTTCAAATTCAAATCTAAAGCTAAATAGCTTACATGCATACATAAGATTTAGATCTAGATTATTATTATTAAACGAATTCATTTTTAGCTAGATTTACTTCAAATTTGCTTGCTTTTAACTAGTATTTCAAAGTAAAATCAGTAGGTTAGAAGTTGTGCAATTTTATTGGGTCATTAACTGAATATTTAGCAAGTTGTAAGTGCCATTGTTTTGCTGATTTAATATCAGCAAAGAAAGATCCTAAGGGAGTTATCTTTTTAGCTTCCTCTCCTTAGTTCATTTTCTGTTGGTTTGCCATAATTTTTACTTAGATTTTTTCCAATTTGTTAGGGGTGTTCCAAAACACTTTGAAAGTGTTTTGGGGCATCTCGTAGGACTAATTGTTTGTTGTTTTTATGCAGAAGTAACAGGTACAAGGGGAGATTCTGGTAAATTTTTTAAGATTTAACCTTACTCAAAAACCCTTGAAGCAGTTGGGCATCTTCTTGCTGTGAGAAAATTTGTTGAAAACTTGTAAGCCATTGATCCTAAGATAAAGGATTAATGTGCATTCTCACAACAAGAAGAGTTGTAATCATTTCAATAAACCGGCATAGGCTACACATTGCCTTGCCTTGTCCCTGTAGGGGGACCGGTGTCGGTGTCTTTTCTCTTGTCGTGATTACTTTCACATTTTTGCTTAAGTTTTTCTAACTCCTAAAAAAGATAAAAAAGAACTCACATCACCTAACTTACTGATAAAATAAACCACAACTTAGAGTAGTAGTTTTTTTTTTAAGTTCTAGCTTAGATCCACCTTGCATGTATCATCCATCTAGAACACTAATTGCTAGAATAGTTTCCTTTTTGTTATATATTGGAAATAAACTGGTTGGCTATAAACCCTAGTATGCTCTTCCCATTGTGACTACGCAGAGTGGTCGCTGGGGATCAGAAAGGGAGTAGTTGACGCATGCTAGTTTTAATTAGGAAAATCTATCTTAATGTGCTAATGTCTAAGACCTCTACCCTAGGTGGAGTGCATTAAGTCAGGGGGAAACTTTGAGATCCAGGTTCTCTCCCTGTTGGACCTACGGCACACCCGATCGGAAAGTCTATAAGAACCCAAGATTAGCAAGTAAGATAGGCCACATAAACACTTTTGCACACAAAAAGTGGGGACCCCGACTTTAATCCCCACTTCACTTCTATCCCAGACTAATATACTGTTCTTCCACAAATAATAAAATACTCAAGATAAAATAAACGCGACATATTCAAAACATCACATTTATTTTTCCTGCACTGGTCTTTACTTTCATCTATCTAATTGGATTATCTTACTTCAAAGCATTTACTATTCAAATCATCTATATTTGGAGTATGTTATAAATGTGAATGACTCTTTGCATGTATTGACAGGGTGTATCCTTTAATTATATTTGAGTCATATGTTGYTGTTATAAATCTTGTTTCATCATATTAACTCCTAKAAGTTGCWTTTATCATTCTTAGATTAAAAGCCTTWGATTATTTTCTTAGGGACTACCCCYCTTGGCTTCGCTAGGAGTTGGCCTAGACGGAGAAGTTGAGAGTAGAGGTGACAGTATCTCAACTTGAAACTTGCCCCCAAGGTTGCACCCAGTGGATTAAGATTTCTCCACGCTACCCCGAGGTGCAAACTAGGCGGCAACATTTTGGTGTTGTTGTCGGGGATAAATCTTTCTATTCCCGGAGTGCAACTTTTTCTTTTCCTTTTTTTCTTTTTTTCTTTGTTTGATTCTTCTTGTTTGTTTAGAATAAACTTGATCATCTGGCGACTCCACTTCAAAAAAATTTGACAAAGTATTCTGCAAGGAGGAACTCACGGTTTGCTTAGCTTCATCCTTGAACCGAAAAGGAGGCTAGCCAAGCTTTCTTCTCGTAGGATCCTTATTAATTTTTGGGTCCCAGTCCATTTCTATTAGTGTTTTCTACTTTTTAATAAATTTAGTTTAGAAATGGATGATCTTTATAGACCTATTGATTTTTCTACAATAAGTGCTTATCCACATGCGATTCCAGAAAATGCTTTACAAAATTTGCCTTGTTTTCAAAGTAATAATGTTATTGATGCTAGACGTCATGTTAAAAGAGTTTCCCATTGCTTTAAAAAATGGCATTGCAATTCCTTATATGAAGATATAAAAATGTTGTTTATCTTGTACTTTGACGATGATGATCTTGATTGGTTCACGGAGCTCAAGGATAACCAAGTTAAAACTTGCAATGAATTGATTGATACTTTTATGGAAAAGTGGAAGGAAAAGGAATCTCCAAGTGTAAAGACAGTCAGTTCAGATAATAAAGGTACTTCACCAGATTCTAATGAGAAGTTTAAAGATGTCATTCAGGCCATGGAATTTATACATGCAATGCAATTAAACGCCATGCAAACTCGCCTTGCAGAGGCGGAAGCTTGTATTGAGTATTTAGAACCTATAAAACCAGAGCTTCACAGTGAGCAAGAAAAAAAGAATTTCACCTAGAAATTCCAAAAAATCCTATAGATGAGTCAGTAATTGATCAGGAGGAAACAAAGGAAATTGAGTTTGAAGTTATTGAAAATTCGGATAATTCAAATCCCCACCCTCCTCCTGAAGAACCCATCTCCTCAGAGAAGATCTTCGACAATGGTGATGATCTTGAAATAATCAATGAAGAAGATTCCTTGACAATTCCGGTTCCAATCTCTCAACCATCAGATGACTTAATAACAGATAATGGGAAATTGGAAGACAACTTCAGTTTATCATTTCCAAATCATTATGAGCAATGGTTGGCCTTCCACCATGACAGTCTAATGCAAAGCTTCATAAAAAAATTACAAGGCTTACCAAACTTCAAAATTTAGTTCAATAAAGAAAAACACATGTTTCTTGGGTGGTCTATTCCCAAGAAAAACTCCAAGTTGATAAAGCTTGGAAAAGGATCTTCAACAAGTCTTCCCGGATAGGGATTATTCAGACATCTGAGGTCTTGTTTCATCCATGACATGGTTGGTTCATGTATTTTCTACTTCAGCCAGTTGGACAATGGAAAGGTTAAAGTTACCAGCAAGCAAACAACTTTTCAAATTACTCCTCAATGATGACATCTGATGCCCATGGGGGCATCCCTTGTAACATATCTCTCCAACCCTTCCTCTTTATATTTTATTTATGCAGCATTTTTCATTTTCTTCTATTATTAGTGCAACTTGTATCTTAAATTGTTGGTTTGCATATACATGTGTTGCTTATGTTGTTTTTGGTGAGACATTTGTGATGTAGGTTACGGATTCTGGATTCTCGCATGCTCTCCTTTTATAAAAAAGATCAAGCACACGTCCCCATATGGAGCCTGTGTTATCCACCAAGTTGCACGTGGATGGAAATGCAGTTGAGCCGCCAAAGATGAACAAGCTATTGTTCAAATTTAGAGTTCAGAAGTCCAGCTAGGCCCCGTGGTCCCTTGTACATTCTTCAAATTTTCGTATTTCCATAACCCTGCGGGGAATTGTAATAGATGAGCTAGTATGATGAACTTTGTAAAAGGTCTTGGCCACTTAAGACCCACTCTCCAATGCATTTACTCTAGGGTGTTTTTTTTATCTAGCAATTATAAGTTGTTTACAGCAGCTTATGATTGTTGGGTTTTTTCACTCAATTCTCCAAAGCTGGAGTATTTGTATTAGTGTCTGGGCCTTAAAGTGATGTTTGAGCCTAGTGTCTAATGTATATTACCATACTACTCATCAATTTTGAGTCACATGGAGATACGCTAAGTCCCCCGTAGGTTTTTTTAATGTTTTCGGATAACATAAAATTTCCCGCAAAACGGGATATTTTAATTGTAATTGATGAATAATTTTAAAAAGTGGTACTAGGAGGCATCATATGCCTTAGGGGTATTCATTTTCCGTCTTGGAATACCCACTTTACCCTTAGACCACTTTTCGAGAGAAAAACAATGGTTATTAATCATTAAAAAATTAATTTATCTCGAAATTAGCCAAATAAAAGACAATTAAAAGAAAAAATCAGGATTCCTTAAAATAAGGAAACATGTCTCCCACATGTTCATTTTGTCTTAAGTCTTAAAGAAAGTTGTTGGATCTTTCCTAAAAATAGAAAGCACTTATCCTTGAGTCGACATGAGTGTAGTCGTCGTTTCCATTTCCACTAAAGCGCTTTTCTATTTTTTCCATTTCCACTAAAGCGCTTTTCTATCCCAACTCTCACGCTTTTCTTGAATAAGAAAAATCCACTCACACGCTTTTCTTGAATAAGAAACATCCACCGTTTGCTTTCACCACTCGACTTAACTCATCCTTTTTGCTTTTACCACTCACCATCCACATAAACCTTTCCCATCTTTTTGTTTTCACAACTCGCCATTCACTCAAGGATGACTCGCCTTCTCATTAAGGAAACCTTAACCACTCACTTGGCTATTTAATAGAGGCGACCTACCTCTTGTAATTAGTTGGAATTTTGCTAAGAGTTTCGATTGTGATACATTGTAATCGATCTATCTTCTATTGGAATAAAAAAGGCTTTGGAGGCTATTGTGGTGTAGAGCTCTCATGTGTGGATTCATGGTGATCAATTGTGTATGAGGTATACTTGTATTTAGCTTATTTTGCATTGTAAATTGTTATTATTGGTCTATGTTTGGAGCTATCTCCTTGTAGGATAGGAATAGAAAAGATAAGATTGTTTGATATTTCTATTAGTTTATGTATGTTAGATAGTTGTGAGATGCATGTTTATTTAGCTTAATGTCATGCTCTTCATGTCTTTCTAATATATGAAACACCATGCATTTAACTCTTTTGTTGCAAGATTTGTCTTAGCATTGCAGGTTTACATCATTTGAAGGATAGGTTGAAGCGAGTGAGATTCCTCCCATATTCAAAGAGCTTTGAGAAGATCACTTTCCCTCTATTTTCCTCTAACGAAGACTCCATTGCCCAAGACATTCCAAGACAACAAGCATTCTTCTTCTCTCCTTCTCATAATTTCTTATAAAGTCTTTCTCTTGGTTACCTTTCTTGCATGTAATAGTTTTTTGGATTTCAAATTCAAATCTAAAGCTAAATAGCTTCCATGCATAAGTAAGATTTATATCTAGATTATTATTATAAAACGAATTCATTTTTAGCTAGATCTACTTCAAATTTGCTTGCTTTTAACTAGTATTTCAAATTAAAATCAGTAGGTTAGAAGTTGTCCAATTTTACTGTGTCATTAACTGAATATTTGGCAAGTTGTAAGTGCCATTGTTTTGTTGATTTAATATCAGCAAAGAAAGATCCTAGGGGGGTTAGCTTTTTAGCTTCCTCTCCTTAGTTCCTTTCCTGTTGGTTTGCCATAATATTTACTTAGATTTTTTCCAATTTGTTAGGGGTGTTCCAAAACACTTTGAAAGTGTTTTGGGGCATCTTGTTGGACTAATTGTTTAATGTTTTTACGCGGAAGTAACAGGTACAAGGGAGATTCTGGTGAATTTTTTAAGATTTAACCTTACTCAGAAACCCTTGAAGCAGTTGGGCACCTTCTTGCCTTCAGAAAATTTGTTGAAAACTTGTAAGCCATTGATCCTGAGATTAAGGATTAATGTGCATTCTCACAAAGAAGAAGAGTTGTAATCATTTCAATAAAGCAGCATAGGCTACACATTGCCTTGCCTTGTCCCTGTAGGGGGACCGGTGTCAGTGTCTTTTCTCTTGCTATGATTACTTTCACATTTTTGCTTAAGTTTTTTTAACTCCTAAAAAAGAGAAAAAAATAACTCACATCATCTAACTCACTGATAAAATAAACCACAATTTAGATTAGTTTTTTTTTTTTTAAGTTCTAGCTTAGATGCACCATGCATGTATCATCCATCTAGAACACTAATTGCTAGAATAGTTTCCTTTTTGTTATATATTGGAAATAAAGAAGTAACAGGTAGAAGGGGAGATTCTGACGAATTTTTTAAGATTTAACCTTACTCAGAAACCCTTGAAGCATTTGGGCACCTTCTTGCCTAGAGAAAATTTGTTGAAAACTTGTAAGCCATTGATCCTGAGATAAAGGATTAATGTGCATTCTCACAAAGAAGAAGAGTTGTAATCATTTCAATAAAGCGGCATAGGTTACACATTGCCTTGCCTTGTCCCTGTAGGGGGACCGACGTCGGTGTCTTTTCTCTTGCTGTGATTACTTTCAGATTTTTGCTTAAGTTTTTCTAACTCCTAAAAAAGATAAAAAAGAACTCACATCACCTAACTTACTGATAAAATAAACCAAAATTTAGAGTAGCTTTTTTTTAAGTTCTAGCTTAGATCCACCTTGCATGTATCATCCATCTAGAACACTAATTGCTAGAATAGTTTCTTTTTTGTTATATATTGGAAATAAACCAGTTGGCTATAATTCCTAGTATGCTCTTCCCATTATGACTACGCAAAGTGGTCGTTTGGGATCAGAAAGGGAGTAGTTGACACATGCTAGATTTAATTAGGAAAATCTATCTTATTGTGCTAATGTCTAAGACCTCTCCACCCGAAGAACCCATCTCTTAAGAGAAGATCTTCGACAATGGTGATGATCTTGAAATAATAAGTCAAGCAGATTCCTTGACAGTTCTGGTTCTAATCTCTCAACCATCAGATGACTTAATAACAGATAATGGGAAATTGGAAGACAACTTCAGTTTATCAATTCCAAATCATTATGAGCAATGGTTGGCCTTCCACCATGACAGTCCAATGCAAAGCTTCATAAAAAAATTACAAGGCTTACCAAACTTTAAAATTGGGATGAATAAAGAAAAACATATGTTTCTTGGGTGGTCGATTACCAAGAAAAACTCCAAGTTGATAAAGCTTGGAAAAGGATCTTCAACAAGTCATCCCGGACAGGGATTATTCATACATCTGAGGTCTTGTTTCATCCATGACATGGTTAGTTCATGTATTTTCTACTTCAGCTAGTTGAACAGTGGAAAGGTTAAAGTTACCAGCGAGTAGATAACTTTTCAAATTACTCCTCGATGATGACATCTAATGCCCATGGGGGCATCCCTTGTAACATATCTCTCTAACCCTTCCTCTTTATATTTTATTTCTACGGCATTTTTCACTTTCTTCTATTATTAGTGTAACTTGTATCTTAAATTGTTGGTTTTCATATACATGTGTTGCTTATGTTGTTTTTGGCGAGACATTTGTGATGTAGGTTACGGATTCTAGAATCTCACATGCTCTCCTTTCATAAAAAGATCAAGCACACGTCCCCATATGGAGCCTATGTTATCCACCAAGTTGCACGTGGATGGAATTGTAGTTAAGCCGCCAAAGATGAACAAGCTATTGTTCAAATTCAAAGTTCAAAAGCCCAGCTAGGCCCCGTGGTCCCTTGTACATTCTTCAAATTTTCATATTTCCATAACCCTACGGGGAATTGTAATAGATGAGCTAGTATGATGAACTTTGTAAAAGGTCTTGGCCACTTAAGACCCACTCTCCAATGCATTTACTCTGGGGTGTTTTTTTTATCTAGTAATTATAAGTTGTGTACAACAGCTTATGATTGTTGGGTTTTTTCACTCATTTCTCCAAAGCTGGAGTATTTGTATTAGTGTATGGGCCTTAAAGTGATGTCAAAGCCTAGTGTCTAATGTATATTACCATACTAGTCATCAATTTTGAGTCACATGGAAATACGCTAAGTCCCCCTTAGGTTTATTTTAATGTTTTCGGATAATATAAAATTTCCCGCAAAACGAATATTTTAATTGTAATTGATGAATGATTTTAAAAAATGGTACTAAGAGGCATCATATGCCTTAGGGGTATCCATTTTCCATCTCGGAATACACACTTTACGCATGGACCACCTTTTGAGAGAAAAATAATGGTTATTAATCATTAAAAAATTAATTTCTCTTGAAATTAGCCAAATAAAAGACAATTAAAAGGAAAAATAAGGATTCCTTAAAATAAGGAAACATGTCTCCCACATGTTCATTGTGTCTCAAGTCTTTAAGAAAGTTGTTGGATCTTTCCTAAAATGAGAAAGCACTTATCCTTGGGTCGACTTGAGTCTAGCCGTCGTTTCCATTTCCACTAAAGCGCTTTTCTATTTGTTTCCATTTCCACTAAAGCGCTTTTCTATCCCAACTCACACGCTTTTCTTGAATAACAAACATCCACTCACACGCTTTTCTTGAATAACAAACATCCACCGTTTTCTTTCCCCACTTGACTTAACTCATCCATTTTGCTTTTACCACTCACCATCCACCTAAACCTTTCCCATCTTTTTGCTTTCACAAGTAGCCATTCACTTAAGGATGGCTTGCCTTCTGATTAAGGAAACCCTAACCACTCACTTGGCTATTTAATAGAGGCGACCTACCTCTTGTAATCAGTTAGAATTTTGCTAAGAGTTTCACTTGTGATACATTGTAATCGATCTATCTTCTATTGGAATAAAAAAGGCTTTGGAGGCTATTGTGGTGTAGAGCTCTCATGTGTGGATTCGTGGTGATCAATTGTGTATGAGGTATACTTGTATTTAGCTTATTTTGCATTGTAAATTGTTATTATTGGCCTATGTTTGGAGCTATCTCCTTGTAGGATAGGAATAAAAAAGCTAAGCTTGCTTGATATTTCTATTAGTTTATGTATGTTAGATAGTTGTGAGATGCATATTTATTTAGCTTAATGCCATGCTCTTCATGTCTTTCTAATATATGAAACACCATGCTTTTAAATCTTTTGTTGCAAGATTTGTCTTAGCATTGCAGGTTTACATCATTTGAAGGATAGGTTGAAGCGAGTGAGCTTCCTCCCATCTTCAAAGAGCTTTGAGAAGATCACTTTCCCTCTTCTTTCCTCTAACGAAGACTCCATTGCCCAAGACATTCCAAGACAACAAGCATTCTTCTTCTCTCCTTCTCATAATTTCTTATAAAATCTTTCTCTTGGTTACCTTTCTTGGATGTAATAGTTTTTTGGTATTTCAATTTCAAATCTAAAGCTAAATAGCTTGCATGCATAAGTAAGATTTAGATCTAGATTATTATTATAAAACAAATTCATTTTTAGCTGGATCTACTTCAAATTTGCTTGCTTTTAACTAGTATTTCAAAGTAAAATCAGTAGGTTAGAAGTTGTGCAACTTTACTGGGTCATGCACTAAATATTTGACAAGTTGTAAGTGCCATTGGTTTGTTGATTTAATATCAGCAAAGAAAGATCCTAAGGGGGTTATCTTTTTAGCTTCCTCTCCTTAGTATCTTTTATGTTGGTTTGCCATAATTTTTACTTAGATTTTTTCCAATTTGTTAGGGGTGTTCCAAAACACTTTGAAAGTGTTTTGGGGCATCTTGTTGGACTAATTGTTTAATGTTTTTACGCGGAAGTAACAGGTACAAGGAGAGATTCTGGTGAATTTTTTAAGATTTAACCTTACTCATAAACCCTTGAAGCAGTTGGGCACCTTCTTGCCTTCAGAAAATTTGTTGAAAACTTGTAAGCCATTGATCCTGAGATTAAGGATTAATGTGCATTCTCACAAAGAAGAAGTGTTGTAATCATTTCAATAAAGCGGCATAGGCTACACATTGCCTTGCCTTGTCCCTGTAGGGGGACCGGTGTCAGTGTCTTTTCTCTTGCTGTGATTACTTTCACATTTTTTCTTAAGTTTTTTTAACTCCTAAAAAAGAGAAAAAAATAACTCACATCATCTAACTCACTGATAAAATAAACCACAATTTAGATTAGTTTTTTTTTTTCAAGTTCTAGCTTAGATGCACCATGCATGTGTCGTCCATCTAGAACACTAATTGCTAGAATAGTTTCCTTTTTGTTATATATTGGAAATAAACCAGTTAGCTATAAACCCTAGTATGCTCTTCCCATTGTGACTACGTAGAGTGGTCGTTGGGGATCAGAAAGGGAGTAGTTGACACATGCTAGATTTAATTAGGAAAATCTATCTTATTGTGCTAATGTCTAAGACCTCTACCCTAGGTGGAGTGCGTTAAGTCAGGGAGGAACTTTGAGATCCAAGTTTTCTCCCCGTTGGACCTACAGCACACCCGGTCGGCAAGTCTATAAGAACCCAAGATTAGCAAGTAAGATAGGCCACATAACAACTTTCGCACACAAAGAGTGTGGACCCCGACTTTAATCCCCACTTTACTTTTATCCCAGACTAATATATTGTTCTTCCACAAATAATAAAATACTCAAGATAAAATAAACGCGACATATTCAAAACATCACATTTACTTTTCCTGCACTGGTCTTTACTTTCATCTATCTGATTGGATTATCTTATTTCAAAGCATTTACTATTCAAATCATCTATATTTGGAGTATGTTATAAATGTGAATGACTCTTTGCATGTATTGACAAGGTGTATCCTTTAATTATATTTGAGTCATATGTTGTTGTTATAAATCTTGTTTCATCATATTAAATCCTAGAAGTTGCTTTTATCATTCTTAAATTAAAAGCCTTAGATTATTTTCTTAGGGACTACCCCCCTTGGATTCTCTAGGAGTTGGCTTAGATGGAGAAGTTGAGAGTAGAGGTGACAGTATCTCAACTTGAAACTTGCCCCCAAGGTTACACCCAGTGGATTAAGATTTCTCCACGCTAACCCGAGGTGCAAATTAGGCGGCAACTATTTGGCATCGTTGTCGGGGATAAATCTTTCTATTCCTAGAGTACGACTTTTTGTTTTCCTTTTATGCTTTTTTACTTTGTTTGATGCTTCTTGTTTGTTTAGAATAAACTTCATCATCTGGCGACTCCACTTCAAAATAATTTGACAAAGTATTCTGCAAGGAGGAACTCACGGTTTGCTTAGCTTCATCCTTGAACTGAAAAGGGTTTTGGAGGAGGCTAGCCAAGCTTTCTTCTCGTAGGATCCTTATTAATTTTTGGGTCCCAGTCCATTTCTGTTAGACTTTTCTACTTTTTAATAAATTTAGTTTAGAAATGGATGATCTTTATAGACCTATTGATTTTTCTGCAATAAGTGGTTATCCACGTGCGATTCCAGAAAATGCTTTACAATATTTGCCTTGTTTTCAAAGTAATAATGTTATTGATGCTAGACGTCATGTTAAAAGAGTTTCTCATTGCTTTAAAAAATGGTGTTGCAATTCCTTATATGAAGATATAAAAATGAAGTTACTTATCTTGTCCTTTGACGATGATGATCTTGATTGGTTCACGGAGCTCAAGGATAACCAAGTTAAAACTTGCAATGAATTGATTGATGCTTTTATGGAAAAGTGGAAGGAGAAGGAATCTTCAGGTGTAAAGACAGTCAATTTAGATAATAAAGGTACTTCACCAGATTCTAATGAGAAGTTTAAAGATGTCATTCAGGACATGGAATTTATCCATGCAATGCAGTTAAAGGCCATGCAAACTTGCCTTGCAAAGGCGGAAGCTTGTATTGAGTTTTCAGACCCTATAAAGGCAAAGCTTCACAGTGAGCAAGAAAAGGAATTTCACCTGGAAATTCTGAAAAAGCCTATAGATGAGTCAGTAATTGATCAAGAGGAAACAAAGGAAATTGAGTTTGAAGTTATTGAAAATTTGGATAATTCAACTCCCCACCCTCCTCCCGAAGAACCCATCTCCTCAGAGAATATCTTCGACAATGGTGATGATCTTGAAATAATCAGTGAAGCAGATTCCTTGACAGTTCTTCATCCGACAGCTGTAATTGTTCGTCTCCTTTACATGAATGCTTTCGATGGGCAATTTCGTTTCATTCTGAAGGACAAGAAGCCCACCACCTTGGCACAAGCCAAAGAGTACTGTGTAGATATTGAAGAGAACCTCCTTGACTCAAAGGTTGATCCTTTTCAGTATCCTCGTTCCAAGGCAGAGACAAAGACTAAGGCTTCCAGTAGCAGTGCTCCTAATCCAATTGCCCTCTTGACACAAAAGATAGATCATATGAGTACTCAGTTTGTCTAGGCGTGGAATCAAATCATGGGCCGATTAACCACTGTGGAAAGAAATCACTCCGCCTCCATACCTCAGTTTGCTAGACAGCGGAGAGATGCCACAGGTTGGAAACCAAGGCCTCAACAAGAGGCAAAGGCCCATGATACGTTGAACCCAGTTGGAATGGTTAACAGAGAGCAGACACCGTGGTGTTGTCCATGTCAAGAGCCTCACCGAGAGGATGAATGTCCTCGACAAGACGAAGACTCTCCCGACAGTATGAACATCATATGTAACTTCCAAGAGGAGGAGGTCACACAAGAACAGATTGACGAGGCCAGAAGACAGGGGGGAAAGAGAGGGAAGACTTTGGGTGTTAAATCAGTTGACAGCCGATCAGAGAAAGGAATTGATGAAGAGGGAATTTTTGACATACACTAGAAGAAATAAAGCTCCAGTTCCTCCATCACAACCTTCCGCTCCCCCTCAGCCACAAGCAACCGCTCCTCTTCCATCTACAGAGAAGGTGGTCCCACCACTTCCACCTCCAGTGCATGAGTTGCTTCCAAATCCCACTCCAACAGATGAGATTCAATTGAACATAGACGTTGCAACCATGTTTGAGAAGTTGAATATGACGGTCCCTGTAACAGAAATGTGCAAAATTTCTTCTATGAGGAGGGAAATCTTGAAGTTATTACAGGTACAAACTGAGAAGGAGGACCCTCCAATCATGTTGAACACCATGTATCTTGATCGGCAAAGGGACAATAACCCTCCTTTCTATCTTTCTTTAGGCATGAATGGCCTTTGCCTAAACAATTGTATGTTGGATTTCGAGGCATCAGCAAATGTCATGTCATTGAAGGTAATGGAACAACTTGGCTTGAAGACAACCCGACCATATGGAAATGTATGTGGCATTGATTCTAAGAGGGTCAAGGTTTATGGACTATGTGAGAACGTTGAGGTCTTCTTGATTGATTTTCCGCATATTAGCCTCCTTATGAACATAGTGGTGATTGATGTCTTGGACGCTTGGGGGATGCTCTTATCAAGGAGTTGGTTTGCTTCCCTTAGAGGTTTTCTTAGCATGGATCTTACCCATGCACACATTCCCATGGGGGATGGCACCTTTGAGGTGTTATATAGTCGATAACAAGATGGTAAGCATGTGATGGACCCCAACGGTCCTGATTATACAAGTGAGGGTGAGTTCGATGAGGTTCCAGACACCATTGAGTATGATCCACGAGACCTACCTTTGATGCAGGAGGACTGCATAGATATGCTACTCCCAAGGACAAATGAATACAAAGAAAAGCTTTCAAAGTTCCAAGGGAAAGAGCTAGGGTCTATCCAAATATTGTAGAAAGAAGATAATAAGGACAAAGAACGTGAAGAAGCCATCAGAAATGTTGTCAACACAAGGCCTCCTTCCTATCCTTACATCGAGAATATACCTTACATCAACTACAGTGAAGGAAGTCTTGCGTTCATGTGGCACAAGAAGGAGGGCAAGCCTAAATATGACCAGAAGGATAACAACGCTTGGCTTGGCCCTTACATCATCAAGAAGAAATCTGAAAAAGAGAAGTATTATTTAACAGCTTTGGACGGGAGAAAGATGCCCTTATCAGTGGATGGATCTCTTCTTCGACCCTATGTTTGGGCACTTGAATTCTTCAAGGCCCAGGCCGCAGGTAAGCAGGTAGGTCATTTTGATTTCCTGCATTTGCATATTGATTGCTCATGATAGTTTAGTTGCATTTCATATTTCATTTTGCTCTACTTGCATACTGATTTCATGTTTAGTTTAGAAATTTTTGAAAAAATGCTAAAATTTATTTTCTAGATTAGTTGTCATTTTTGGTTTTGATATATATGGACGAAGAGTGATCGAGCCACCCTGGATTTTACAATTTTATGTTTAAGTGTAGGCATAGGTCCACCAGGAGATGCTACGGTTCTCATGCACTCTACGACGAGTAAATGTCCCCAAGTAGGAGCCACATGTTATCCCCAATCCTAGAGATAACTAAGGAGATGATGTCTCGAGGCCCTCAGGTTGCAGACATGGAGTACCGAGAGATAGCCTAACCAGCAGTGTCCACTTGCACAGATAGAGACCCACCTCGCCACCACAGCTCCAGGTTCATCACAACGGTATCCACCACACCATTTGGCTTCCGAAACACTGGGTCTTTCTCCATGAGGTACAAGTCAGGTATTATGGTGAGTGTCATTTAAATATTTGAGGCATTTGAGTTTGTTGCATGTTAAAATGCTTTTGATTATGTAAAGTTTTCTTGGACATTATGCTCTTTGTCCTATTTCACTTTGGTGGTTGACATTGCACCCTAGTAAGTGGGTCACCCTTAGGGATAGGTTTGTTAATGGGAGGTCCTCTTGATGAATCATTGTGCCATTTCCGACCATACTTATCACTTTCCACACTTCATCCCCTCATCTCCTTACCTTTTGGGATTTTCGAGTGCACT
>JZKD02S2052257.1:36055-53434 GCA_000966675.3 Picea glauca | reverse complement strand
AGATCTACTTGATAGGTTTCATATGATAGATTGCAAGCCATACCCAACACCCTTTTAGTTAGGGGTTAGAATAGAGTATGTTGGTGCATCATCTTTGGTTGATTGTACTAGATATTGACATTTGGTGGGGAGTCTTATCTACCTTACACACTCTTGACCGAACATCATCTTTGGTTGATTGTACTAGATATTGACATTTGGTGGGGAGTCTTATCTACCTTACACACTCTTGACCGAACATCTCTTATGCAGTTGGATTAGTTTCCATGTACATGCATGAGCCTCATGAGCTTCACTAGAAGGTAGCAACAAGGATTCTCATATTTTTCAAGGGGACTAATAGCTTTGGCATACACTATGTAGCAAAATATTCCTTAGATCTTGTTGGCTACATAGACTCGGATTGGGTAGGGGATAACATTGATCACCAGTTTACTTCAGGATATGTCCTCTACCTTGGATTAAGACATATATGTTCCTCAAGTAAGAAGTGATCAACAATTTCTTCATCATCGACAGAGGCAGAGTACATGGGTGTAGTGAATGTTATTACTTAGGATATTTGGTTGCAACACTTTCTTACAGAGATGGAAGTTCATTTTCATCCTCTAAAAATTATATAATGTGATAATTAGAGTAATCTAAAGTTGTGTAGAGACCTAATTCAAAGGTAGTGGATCAAGCACATCGAGGTTCATATGAAATTTATTCAGGACATATTTAGGATGTAATTATTGATATGCAATTCTTTCCATCTTCAAAGAAGGTGGCATGCATGTTCACAAATCCTTTCATTGAATAGAAAATTTTCTAATTGAGGGAAATTCTAGGAGTGAGGGTTGCGTCAGCTATAATATTCCTAATACAATATATTATGAAGAACATAAAATATCTAGTAGGAAATGACAAAATAATAATGATATATCCAGAAAAATAATAGAAGAACACCATAATAACACTAGAATAATCACTAGGAAGAACAAATTTATTATGATAGCAATATTCACTTGCCTCTTCAAGGGGGAAACCTCCAACAGAGAATATATCTATTGAAAAAATATCCAATGCAAGATATTGAATGCCTCCTACTCTTATTTATACTAATTCTACCTTCTAAGGAAAATTCTAGAGGTAGATATTTCTAGAAGCATAAGCTTATATTAGGTCTTCTTACATTGACTTATTATTCTTTATTTATTAGGCCTTATTAACTAACATCGACCTTTATTAAATAGAAAACATATCCTACTAACTAATGAACCATGGAGAGGGGTTAGAATCGGATCCTAATATTCCATCCCCACTCAAAAGAAGCCTTGTCCTCAAGGCCGCAGGTTTCCAGGTCACCTCCCCTGGTGTTGTGTTCTTCCACTTGATAGTGCAACCATGCAGCTGATATTCACAGTTATTGAGGATTCCTTCTACTTGGAGCCATAAGGAACCTTCTTCATCTATTTCAGTAGGATGGTTTGGACTCTGCAATTTTGTCCCGCCACTTTCTTCAAACAGGAAACATGGAACAAAATATGGATTTTGGAAGTAGTAGGAAGGGCCAATTTGTAAGACATAAAACCAATGTGCTTGGTGATCTGGTAGGGTCCATAAAACTTAGGTGCCAATTTTTGATGTCCCTGAGACTTGAGAGATGTTTTCTTGTAATATTGGATCCTAAGAAACACCTGATCACCATCTTGAAAAACCCTTTCTGAACGATTTTGGTATTCTTATTGCTTCATGAGATTTTGGGCCATGTGGAGGTTATCCTTCAGAGCCACTAGAGTGGTTGTACGACCTTGAATAATTGTATTAATAGATTGGAACTTGGATGTTCCAGGAATATAGGTAATGACTTTTCGTGGCCTTTGGCCATACATCGCTTCATATGGGGTCATTTTAGTGGTTGTGTGATAGGAAGTATTGTACCACCATTATTCCAAAGGAAACCACTCCACCCACTGGTGTTGTTTGTCTGAAGAAAAAAACCACAAGTACGTTTCCAAATTTTTTTTGACTACTTCCATTTGGCCATCAAAATGGGGGTGATAAGTTGTGGTCATGTTTAGTTGAGTGCCCTACAATTTAAACAACTCTTTTCAAAATGTGTTGGTCAAAGTTGGGTTATGATAAGATACAATAAAGGTTGGCATGCCACATATATTGAAAATATGATCAAGGAATACTTGTGCTACAAGTGCCGATGTGAAAGGGTGAGGTAAGGGGAAAAAATGAGCATACCTAGAGAGGCGATCAACCACCACCATGATGGCATACGTGTTCCCATATTTAGGAAGTCCCACTATAAAATCCATGGATATTTCTGTCCATAGAGAAGTTGGAATGGGTAAGGGTTGTAGGATGCCTAGAGATTTGACTGTATCACCTTTATTACGTTGGAGCACCTCGCATTTTGTAAAAAATTGAAATGTATCCTTCTTCATGCCTGCCCAAAAAAAATAACAATGAGAAAAAGCATATGTCTTTTGGAAGCTCGAATGACCCACTATAGCTGAGGAGTGAAACTCATTTAACATCTTTGGCTTGAGTGCTGAGGAGGGTGAGAGAACCAAACGATCCTTATATCATAGAATATTATCTTGCCAAGTGTAGCAAGTGGGAGAATTAGGGTCCTCCTAAATATGCTAAATTAATTTGGAAGTAGTTTGGCATGTTATCCAATCATGGCACAATTACTCAATCGAATCAGGGATCAGTAAGGATAAAGCAAAGAGGGAGTCATCCTCCTCATGTTTTTTGGAAAATGAATCGACTTCTATGTTATATTTTCTCTTTTTGTAAATTATTTCATAATCATAACCCATCATTTTTGTCAGACTCTTATTTTGTTCTGGGGATGATAGTTGTTGCTCCAAAAAATATTTCAAACTATGGTGATCAATTTTAATCTGAAAATGACTTCTAAGAGATATGTTCACCAGGTGTGCACCATGATGCAGGAGGATCGCTCTAGCTCATCAAGCGCCAGCAAGCTAGGGAATTAGCACACATGGAGGAATAGGTTCCAAGGGAAGAGAGGCACCAACCCTCTCATTTTGAACCCAATTTAAATTTTTTAATGCAATTAAATGTAATTTAAGTCTGTCAGGCTTAAGGAAAACCGATCCCATGTATTTGTACAAGCCAAGTTATTGTAATATATGGAGTCGTATTTAATGCCTGAAAGTAGGTGGGACTTATATCTAATTTAGTTTATGTACTTGGAATGCATGACAATTCCATTATTTCAATTGGTGAGGTAGATCACAAATCAAAGTTGTAAAAATTCAGTAAATTTGTTGACCATGAGGAGAGTTTTTTGCATGAACCACCAGTTTAGCATGCAGAGACTCTTGTGCTTCCATTAGTTCCAAAAATCATAGATGATGACTCCATACACTCAGATGCTACATATTCAGAATTAGATTCAAAGGGTTCTATACATGGAGTTGAGCAGGTAGTACAACCAGATGAGGAGCCAGATCCAACCCAAGTGGGCACATCCCACACTTCAAGAAGTAGGTGTCCTTGTAGGGGATCCTTTGGATTCAAGGAGGACTCTATCTCAACATGAGGATCCTTCTCATGTACTTTCATATTCTGAACAAATGATGCCCATGCATTGTTATGTGGTTTAATATTCTAATCCATATACCTACAGTGAGGTTGTGTGTAATCCATTATGAAAATCATCCATGTAGGAGGCATATGACTCACTCCTAGAGAATCAGACTTGGTATCTAGTTCCACTTCCACTAGAAAGGAACATTTTCAGGTGCAGATGGGTCCACAGGATCAAAAGGTACAAGGAAACAGATGTTTTCAAAGGACTTCATCATATCCATAAATATTTCTACATATTCATGAATACTTTCATTGAGATTAAGTTTCAAAATTTGTAGGATCGTCTGGGAGTGAAGAACATAGCTGCCTAGCAGCTGCATTTTCTTCTTTTGATGTATTGTCTTTTGAGGGGGGGTTTTGTTCCCATGTGTTTTTCTCTCTTTTCTTATTTTTTATTCAATTTTCATTAGTTTCATTATACAAGAGTACCTAATATGGTCTAGTTTTTGGGACTCATTTTTTATTACTCCATAGTGATGTTCCTGGGGGGTGCTAGAAATATTTATATTTTTGACTCACTAGTTCACTATTAGTTAACTGGAGCTAGTTCTATTTTAGACTTTCTATTTTTAGACCATCACTATTATGCATGCATTCCTAAGAACATCTCATTGTTAGTTTGATTTTCTTAATTATGGAATGTTCTTCCCTATATGAGTGTGTATCGCTCATTCATTGATCATCTCATTGGATTAGTGTGAACATATTTTCTCATTCTTCCATATTGAATCTCTCATCATTTTCTTGATAAACTTTGTTTGTACTTGCTTTAGCTAGGTCTCTTGTGTAGGTTTTGATAAAACATTGGCATACTTAACCTGGTATATATTCTAACAACACTTGTAGGAGTTTGAGGTACATGTTTCTCCTATTGTTGTACATTTTGATCTTCTGGTGCCTTTGGAATTTCATTTTCATTGATTGTATCAAGCACTATGTATTATGTGTTTCCTTTTCCTGTTTCTTTCCCTGCAACTCATCTTTGTACATTACCTTTTCATTGAATACCACATCTCTACTCCTAATGATTTTATGATTTTCATAATCCCATAAGTGATAACCAAAATCATTAACATTGTATCCAATAAAGGTAGACTTCTCGGATTTTTCCTCAAGCTTTGTTCTATTTTCTTTATCAATATGGACAAATGCTTCACAACTAAAAGTATTCATAAATGAGTAGATTACCTTTTTACCTATCCATGCCTCCTCTAGAATGAAACCATAGAAGGATATTGAAGGCCTTCTATTTATTAATTAAACAAAAATATCTACAACATCTTCTGAAAAATGTAAGGGAAACCCAACATGCAATCTCATACTTCTTGCATGTTCCATGATTGTCCTGTTCATCCTTTTTGACACACCATTTTCTTGTGGTGTTCCTACAACTATATTCTCTCTATGAATCCCATGTTATGAACATTAATTATCAATCTCATTGTTTCATTATTCACCTCCATTGTCTGATCTGAGACACTAAAACCTTTTTCCTATCTCATTCTCAACCAAATATTTTGATTTCTTAAAAGTGTCAAAAACACCATATTTTTGTCGAATGCAATAAACCCAAGTTTCTCTAGTTTCATCATCATTAAAAGTAACATAATAAATATAAACACCAAGATATGATATCTGAGTTAGGCCCCATACATTTGTATGCAAAAAATCTAACTATCCACTTTTATTTTCCTTTCCAACCCTTAGAAATTTAAGTCTCTTCTTTTTTCCATAAACATAGTGTACAGAGAAATCCAAATCAACTTGTATATTATCTGAAAACAAATTCCTTTTGTGAAGTATATACATCCCATTCTCACTCATGTGTCCAAGCCTATGACTCCATAGTGTCGTATCCACTCCTGTAGAAGATAAATAGATAGAAGTGTGAGCATTACCAGTACATAAATACAATGTACCTACCTTCTCTCCTTTTTCGATTACTACTGATCCTTTAGTGACCTTCCACACCTTATCTATAAATGTTAATATACAAACTTCACTGTCCAACTGTCTTGTTGAAATTAGATTTCTTCTTAGATTTGGTATATGTATCACCTCTTTCAATAACCATTGGTTTCCATTATTCTGTTTGAATTGTACCTTACCCATTCCAACAATTTGACATGGTTCATCATCACCCAAATAAACCTGTCCAAAATCACCTTGAACATAATTTTGAAAACATTTCCTATGGGGTGTGGCATGAAATGAATCCCCTAAATCTAGTACCCAAGACTCAATAATATTATCTAAATAAATAAGAAAAGCATTTTGTAACACGTCACCTACTACATTTTCTTCCTGATTTTTCTTCTACTATCCATCTCTTTGTTTCTTTGGAGTTTTGTAGTATTTCTTCAAATGTCCTTTCTTCCCACAAGTCCAACACTCTATCCTTCCTAGTATAGATTGGATATGACCTTCCTATACTTCCCATGGTTTCCTAGACTCTTTCCTCTCAACATTTGTATTTCCCTGTTCTCCATGGTCAATGCATTACCTGATGTCTCACTTATGTTTTTCCATCGCATTTCCTCGATAAGGATAACACCAACAACATCATCAATTTTTATAGTGCTTGAACCAAAGACATAGTTACTTGCAGCCATGACCAAGTCATTCTAGCTTTCTGGAAATGGCCATAATATTAAAACATCCCTAACCTCATCATCAAATTCCACTTTTACAAAACTTAGTTGATTAGTAATCATATTGACTTCATTTAAATGATCAACAACAAACCCATCTTCTAACATATTCATATTAAATAATCACTTCATTAGAAATACCTTGTTGGAAGCTGAGGATTTTCATGTAGTTTAGCCAATGCATTCATCAGATCCTTTACTATACTTTTTTTTAAAATATGGAAATCCATCGACGTTGTCATGAATAACCGTATCATTCCCAGTGTCTTTCTTTCAAGAATCACCCATTCTTTGTCCTTCATATTTGTTAGATGTTTTTCTTTTCCACCCAATGGTAGATAAATATCCTTATAATATAATTAATCTTCCATTTGAATATTCCATAAATGATAGTTTTGGTTGTTAAATTTCTCGACCTTAAACTTTTCGTCTTCCTCCATTTATCCCACTCGAACTGGGAACCCTCTTTTCCTGGGAGTTACCTTTCACTGTGAAACTAGTTGTTAGAAAAATAGTATCACAGAGAAACAAAATAAAAAAAATGCAGAAATAAAACACAAAAGATACATAGATATACTTGGTTCACCCAGTGTGGGCTACGTCCACCATATAAATTGTCAGGTCCCTCCTTTATTATTATCCAACAAATGAAGGGATACAACCTACAACATACCCTCTCTAACTTCCTCTTATTTTTCTAACAGTCTCCTCTCTCAGAATACAATATTCACTTTCTCTCATAGTTGCAATAAAATTCCCTCATACATAAAATAGGGTTTCCTTCTAGGGAAAAAATTCCTAACATAACTTCTACCATCATATTTTTGAACTTATAATGAACAATCCAGATTCACTACGAAATTACAATATTTTACAAGGCAATTTTTCCCAAAATTTCTCTTTGGGAGTGTTACCTCGGAATACCCCATCGAGGGTGGGGGGGATCCAAAATTTTTCTCTACCCCCCCTGGACCCCCTTAGAAAGATAAGTTGGGGGAAAACCCCCCCACACCCACTCTTCAAGTAATGGGGTCCAAACAAAACTAAAAAAATATCTATGAATCATGAAGATAATCAGGCTCCTCAACCAATACTCCTCTAGCCACGAATCTGCTATAGAGCACATGTATGGCCTACTAATGTAAATTATCATATTGTGCAGATCTGTACCTACCTATAAAATACGATACATGATTCATGTTACTAGAAACCCATGTACATACATTTTTTTCTATATTGCTAACTGTGTATATCCTATACGTGATTTGTCCTTCTGCAACATACATATATATGTGCTTCGTCCTCCTACGAACCACATATTGTAATAAACAATCACTCCACATCTACAAACGTCTTCACTTCTCTCTTCAGGGATAGATTTTCCACCTTCTAGACTTTCCCTTTGCTAATATCACCAATCCTCCTTTGCACAAGTGAAAACTTGACGCAGACCCCCTTGCCCCTGGGCTGAGATCCGCACAGGATCATTCTAAATTCACCTCGAGCTGAAGCAGTTCCCTCGGATCCCTATTGGAACCTCACAGATTCGATCCATAGGTCATTCAGAAACTCCACCTGTGCGAACACGCACTAGGCACGAGCTTCACCCTCACATGACCATAACTAGGTCTTAGTGCAAGCACCTTTCATAACTCGCCACTCACGAGTTCGTGGGTCGAAGATCCTCGACTCCTCTTTTCCAAAACCTCGATACCTGATTTGACGATATGGGTATGGTTCCTCCTTGTTAGTGCCCTTTACATATAACCATAGGCTAGGGATAATTTCTAGCACCTCTCACTACTCGCAACTTCACGAGTTGGAGTGTTGAGCTCTCATGCTCTTTTCTTGTGAATCTCCGAAGTGCGATAAGTCAAGAGGATGTTGATTCGTTCCCAGGCGATGAGTGTCCACCTGTCAACCACATGGTCCCCACCTGATGGAAGCACCACGTGTTCACCTGAGACCTAGCACTCAACACTTCGTGACTTCTACAGTTGAAAGTGATTCCTCCAACCTCTGAACCCCCGATATACGATATAGCGAAGGTTCTGATCCAACGGACTTCCCATGACCTGGATCCAATATCTGTCTCTACTCCATGCTACTTGAAGCTTTGTGAAATCAAGAATTTAGTCTAACCTCTCCAAACTCCCAAACCCCAAATCTGCGAGATAATCTAACGACGTGGATTGAAATGAGATCAATGGCTGACATTGACCCTCAAATCTTGGGTGAGGGGTTTCACCGGCCTCTAACCACCCTGCAAATTTGCAAGATCCAATGGCTATCGGCTATTTGGAACTTCCTCCATGAAGTGTCTCCACCATCCATTTTAGCTTCTCTTCGTTTTTGCACCCTCCCAGAGATTAAACTCTGTGCGACCTTCTCTGGATCCGACAGTTGTCGGCTATCCGCGCAAGATATGATGACCCAGATCTCTTTCTCTTCCACTGCACTTTCCTATCTGCACCTGGACGTAAACTTCAATGATCCAGATCTTTCTTCCAGCACCGATCCTACGACAGCTATAGCTCCCTCTCGAGCTTCCATTTCTCCCTTCTCCTTGGAAGATTTCTGAATTATCAAAGGTCTCAGACTTTTATTCCTCTCACGAGCCTGCAACCTTGGTCTCCCTGCATTCTTGGGACGCTCCTCCTCCTGAGTTTTGAGACTGTGAAACCTTGAAAGGTTTCCCCAACTTCTTTACTCCTTGAAACTATCGCTCTGTGCACAAAGGCACTATTCCTCCTGAGCTTTGTCAATGCTGAACCTCGAAGAGTTTCTTGAGCTCTGCACTCCTTGTAGAGTCTCTACACACAAAGGTGCTATATGTCCTGAGCTTTTCTGTGCTCTGCTGCTGCACTTGACAAGCCTTCAGATGACTGTCTCTCAACACTTTAATCAGGTCTTTATCTTCTTGAGCTTCAATTTCTCAGACCTCAATGGTATTTTCCCCATTCTCTCCTTGAAGGGATGGAAATGCCCTCTAGAAACTTCCTTCTCAAGCACTCCTTGCTGAGCCTACATGGTGTTCAGTAACCCTCTAAAGGTATTCCCTTGACACTTATCTTCTCTCTGAACTCAGACAAGAGTTCCTTCTGTGCCCTCCTGCACCAAATCAATGCCCACTTGGCAGAGTTTCCAGAGTCCTTAGTGATTCTGTCTTCTCAACGAACTCAAAATAAAGTTCTTCTCCTAATGCATCCTATGCATTCGCTCGATGCCCTCTTGGCAGAGCCTTACAGAATTCTCAGAAATTCTGCCTATCCTTTGTGCCCTTCTCTGCACAGTCTTACCTCCAAGGTGTTAAACAACCTTGAAGATTTTCCCTAACTCAGTGACTTCCTCTGGTGCACCTTCCTGGCACGTCTTTGTTTGAAATTCCATAGAATTTAGAAGTGCACTCCTTGCACTAGCTTACAGAACCTGCATTGTTCTGTCATGCACTCTTTGCATGAAACCACAAAGAACCCAGACTTGGACTCAAAGAACTCACAGATAGGAAAATCTGCCTATCTCCTGTAGATGCACACCTAACATACATCTACAACATATCATAAACACATGAAGACATTCAATCATGAACTCATAACCACATGAACAACAAAATGTAGGAAAAACTGCTCTATTTGTATAAATCTGAAAATGCCTCTTTACAATGCGTTTGAGCTCGCATTGCAACAGAGTCTTGGCTCTCCTCTCTTCTCTATCTTCACTAAATGACTAACTCTATAGATACAAAGGATATTTTTACAAAAGGTGGTTCCTCGAGCTCTTCCCTCCATCCTCACCAACTCTCATTAATTACAATGAATTACATTGAATGGGCGATCTAATCTGAATTGGATCTAGATCCCCATCAACACGTCAGCCATTAAAGGCGACACTAAATATAGCCTTCTCAAAGGCATGGCTTGGCTCTCTGGCCTTACAATCATTTAATTACATTTTCAAAATTTGAAAAACGAGAGGGTTGCGCCTCTCTCCTTCCATTGAATGCGTGTTGGATGTGTTGGCACGTAGCTGGCTAGGAGTGATGCTCCTACATCATACTCCTCTACTATGAAAAGTTCATGAGCTCTTGCTCATGATCTTCCTAGCATCGTTGTTGAAATCCACCTGGATCCCAAATAGTTCTTTGGAGATGTCCATCCACTCCACTACTTTGCTGTTGCTGCTGCTTCTACCTTGCTTCTCTTGTAGGTTATCCTCTACTTAGCTTCTCCTCACTGGTAGTTTTTGTTGCTGACCTTGACATCAGCCTTTTGATCTCTTCGATCTCCTCATCTAGCTGCTCCAATGGATGGCTCTTCTTTTCCAACCTACTCCACTACATTTCTGTCTTCTCAATGGGTAGATCTACATGATCCCCCATGTTTCTTTCCTCTTTGGATTCAACTTGCCACCCACTGCAAAGTTCATCTCTGTAGTCTCCTCATTGAACTGTTGTTTAGCTTCTCCCTGTAGAAGTTCTGTTGCTGCCATTTCTATTGTTGGCATGTCTCCAGCTTCCTCCAGCTGCTCCTCAGACTGGAATTTCCCTTCACCCGCTACTGCATGCCTTGGCATTGCAGTCATCATTTTTTGTTCAACTCTCTGGCTGAAATTTTTGAGCGATTCGTTGGAATGCTCCTCTGCTATCATTTGCATGAATTTCTTCTCTTGGCAGTCATCTACTGGCTCTGGATTGTTTAGCCAATCCTCCATCATTTCCAACTCCTTCTCCCATGGAGTGAACATCTTATCTCCATGTTCTTCTTCTGTTGTCAGCTTAAGTGCTGCAGCTATCTCCTTTTCATCTTCCTAGATGAAACTGTCGAGCCATTCCATAGAATGCTCTTTTCCTTCTTCTTGGGTAGCCTCTAACATCAACTCCGATTCTTCTCCCATGACATTCTCTGTTGGCTGTCCTTCTATTATTTCTCCCTCTCCAATGCATTCTCTGACTTCAACTAATCTAAGTGGCAGGAATATCTCAATTCCTCCAATCATCAGAATGCTCTTTTGATCTTCTTTCTCCATCAACTCTCCTTGCTGATATGAAATCACTTCTGAGTTTATCTACTCTGTCATCTCCTCTTGCTGATTCAAACTCACTTCTAAATTCATGAGACTTTCAAATAGTCTCATCTTCTCTCCTTTTCCCACCTAGCAATATGGGATTTCTTCTCTGCCCTCCTTGAATTCTATGAGATCCTCCAGTGATCTCATCTCATTTCCCACCTGGCAACTTGATCTTTCAGTACCACCATCCCGGTAGCATACGAGACCTTCACTTGATCTCTTTCTATTGACCACCTGACAATTTGAAAGTCCATCTCTGCCCATTTGGCAGTCTATGAGATCTCTGCTCGATCTCTCCTCTTCATCATCACTGAGATTTTTCCCAGCTTCTGGTTCACAGGCATGAATTATCTCCTCTTCATCTCTGAGTCTTTCCACATACCTCAGCCATTCTCTCAACAACCTTTGTTGTCTTCTGGCCAACAATTTCTTGACTAGCCACTTCACCTTTCTCTTCATGGGCCATTCATACACCCATCGTGTCTTTGCGTTCTGCTGCACCCGCAGTGCAAGCTCTTCCATTCTCTCCCTTATCTCAATGAGCACTTCATTCATCTTATCTTTTCTCTACTATTGATGGTTCTTCTTTCCACCACATCTATGGCCTTCATTAGCCATCTTCCTGTTCCTGTCTTCCCTCCTGGAAAATTTGTTGTTGTCACTCTGAAACCACGAGTTCTTCCATCCTTTCCTATAGTCCTCCTAACTTTCTATTGACTTTCATGCACCTTGCAACAATCATCACAGAGCTTCAACAATCAGTCTTCCTTTTCCTCTTTCTGTAAGAAAAGCTTGGCACTCCCTGCCTCTGTCTCCTACAAAAGTTAAATCCTACTCTGATACCACAACTAATGCGTATCAGACCACTCCTTTTCCTCTAGCTCACTCTGCCCGAAATATATAGACAAAATCAAGCTCTGATACCACAACTAACATAGAACCCCTTGCCCTTGGGCCGAGATCTGCACAAGATCATTCTAAATTCACCTTGAGCCGAAGAGGTTCCCTCAGATCCCTATTGGAACCTCACGGATTCGATCCATAGGTCCTTCGAAAACTCCACCTGCGTGAACAAGCACAAAGCTCTAGCTTCACCCTCACACGACCACAATTGGGCCTTAGCGGAAGAGCCTTTCGCAACTTTCCACTCATGTGTTTGTGGGTCGAAGATCCTTGACTCCTCTTTTCCAAAACCCCGATACCCAAGATGATTATATAGGTATGGTTCATCCTTGTTAGCACCCTCTACATATAACTGTAGACTAGGGCTAACTACTAGCACCTCTCACTACTCGCAGCTTCACGAGTTGGAGTGTCAATCTCTCGTGCTCTTTTCTTACGAATATCTGAAGTGTGATAAGTCAACAAGATGTTGACTCCTTCCCAGTTGATGAGTGTCCACCTGTCAACCATGTGGTCCCCACTTGATGGAAGCGCCACATGTTTTCCCAAGACCTAGCCCTCGACACTTCGCAAATTCTACAGTCGAAAGTGATTCCTCCAACCTCTGAACCCCCGATACATGATATAGAGAAGGTTCTGGTCCAACAGTCTTCCTGTGACCTGGATCCAACGACTGTCTCTGCTCCTCGCTACTCGAAGCTTCATGAAATCAAGAGTTTGGTCTACCCTCTCCAAACTCTCGAACCTTGAATCTGTGAGATAATCCAATGGCATGGATTGAAACGATATCAATGGCTCACATTAACCCTCGAATCTTGGGTGATGGGTTTCACCAGCCTCTAACCACCCTGCAACTCTGCAAGATGCAACGACTATCGGCTATTCGACACTTCCTTCATGAAGTGTCTCAACCATCCATTTCAGCTGCTCTTCATCTGTGCATCCTCCTAGAGATTAAACTCTGTGCGACTTTATCTGGATCCGACAGTTGTTGGCTATCCGTGCAAGATCTGATGGCCCAGATCTATTTCTCTTCTGCTACACTTTCTTGTCTGCACCTGGGTGTGAACTTCAATGATCCAAATCTTTCTTCCAGCACCGATCCTATGGTAGCCGTAGCTCCCTCCTGAGCTTCCAATTCTCCCTTCTCCTTGGAATATTTCTGAAGTATCAAAGGTCTCAACCTTTTCTTCTTCTCACGAGCCTGCAACCTTGGTCTCACCTACATTATTGGGATGCTCCTCCTCCTGATTTTCAGGACTGTGAAACCTTGAAAGGTTTCTCTGACATCTGCACTCCTTGCAGCTATCGCTATGTGCGTAAATGCACTATTCCTCCTGAGCTTTGTCAACCCTAAACCTCAAAGAGGTTCTTGACCTCTACACTCCTTGCGGAGTCTCTGCATACAAAGGTGCTATCTATCCTAAGCTTTTCTACGCTCTTCTCCTGTGCTTGACAAGCCTTCAGATGACTATCTCTCAACACTTTACTCAAGTGTTGGCCTGGTGCACTTCTTATATAGGTATTTATCCTCTTGAGCTTCAATTTCTTAGACCCCAATGGTATCTACCCCTTTCTCTCCTTGAAGGGATGGAAATTCCCTCTGGTAACTTCCTGCTCAAGCACTCCTTATTGATCCTGCAGGGTGTTTAGTAACCCTGTGAAGGTCTTCCCTTGACAATTCTCTTCTCTTTGAACTCAGACAAGAGTTCCTTATGTGCCCTCCTGCACCAAATCAATGCCCACCTGGAAGATTTTCCAGAGTCCTCACTGATTCTATCTTCTCAACGAACTCGAAATAGAGTTCTTCTCCTAATGTATCTTGTGCATTCGCTCGATGCCCTCTTGGCAGAGCCTTAGAGAATTCTCAGAAATTTTGCCTATCCTCTGTGCCCTCCTCTACATAGTCATACCTATAAGGTGTTCAACAAACTTGAGGATTCTCCCTAAGTCAGTGACTTCCTCTAGTGTGCCCTCCTGGCACGTCTTTGTCTGAAATTCCACAGAATTTAGAAGTGCACTCCTTGCACTGGCTTATAGAACCCACAGTGTTCTTTCATGCACTCTTTGCATGAAACCGAAAAGAACTCAAACCTGGAATCAAAGAACTCACAGATAGAAATATCTACCTATCACTTGCAGATGCACACCTAACATACATCTACAACATATCTTAAACACATGAGGACATTCATTCATGAACTCATAACCACATGAACAACAACATGCAAGAAAAATTGCTCTATTTGTATAAATCTGAAAATGTCTCTTTACAATGTGTTTGAGCTCAGACTGCAACAGAGTCTCATCTCTCCTCTCTTCTCTATCTGCGCTAATTGACTAACTCTACAAAAAAAAAGGATCTTTTTACAAAAGGAGGCTCCTCAAGATCTTCCCTCCATCCTCACCAACTCTCATTAATTACAATGAATTACATTGAATGGGCCATCTAATCTGAATTGTATCTAAATCCCCATAAACATGTTATCCATTAAAGGTGACACTAACTACAGCCTGCTCAAAGGCACGGCTTGGCTCTTTGGCCTGACAATCATTTACTCACATTTTCAAAATTTGAAAAACGAGAGGGTTGCGCCTCTCTCCTTCCATTGAATATGCACTAGATGTACTTGCATGTAGCTGGCTTGGAGCGATGCTCCTGCATCAAAACTCACTTATTCCAACTCGATCATGTCATCACACTATGACACAATATGAGATGTCGCAATGACCTCTCTCCTTTATATGAAATCCTTATGGGTCACTATAGAATCCCATCCACAAGTCAAGATCAAATTGGACTTTGCTTGTGGGTGTGAATCCCAAACACAAGCCCACAAAGCCCATCACCAAATCCAAGAAGCCCTTACTGAAATCCAAGGGGGTTTTCACCAAAACGAAAGTGTGATTTGGTGCTCACGATGATTCCCACATTCCCAACACCTAGGGTAATGTGAGAATACCTTCTCCAAGATACAAAAATAAGCACTCATTGAGGGAAAGCCTCTTTTTTTCACATGGAGAAAAGCTTGGCAGGAAAACTTGATTGTCAATTGTTAATCGACAAGCCCACCTACCTCTAGATAATGTTTCACTTTGGTGTGTTATGGACCTATCTATTTTCTTTCTCAATATCAATCCTAAGGTCAATATTTTTTGTGTCTATGTCAGCCATGAAGACTTGAGATATAGATACATGTAAACACATTGCCTAGTATAAAATATACATACTAGTTGCTACAAAGTTGAATATGTGTGTAAACATATGGGTTTGATTGATAGTAATCACTTATTATTTACTCCTTCAGAAACTACAAAATTTACCATGCATTATGCCCATTTCATCTCCTCGAAGTAAAAATTTAAAATTCATAAAGACTTATATCTACTTTATATAATGGATTACACCAATTCATAAAATTCAAATTACATTATGAAATAATTTTTCTTCTAATTTTCGATTCATAAGTTTTATAGTTTAGATTATGGAACTTGGAATTGAAAATATATTAAAAAATAAGGCTCTTTTGTTATGGAAGACATGATATTTAGCTTTTAGAAAAATGCATCAATGAAGCTAATATGACAACATGCTATGAGAATTCAACCTTCATATTAGCTAAGAGGCCAACTAATTTTAACTACTTGGCTAAACTTCAGGGATTATTTTTCCTACTATGTAATTGTGAGTATGGACTGCAGAGTTGTAGCGATGGGTTGCCGAAGTTTTTTCTTAAAATATAGATTTTCACTATTTGGTTTAGGATGCTAGTGAAGTTTGGAGTCTCCCTACTTATATTATGGTTGAGAAAAGGAGGATTACTTTTTCACTACTATTTCTTTTGTAGGTACTGTTGGTGTCTAAAGATGTCCTAAAAACAACCTTAGTTTAACATTAACTTATCGACCTAGAGATTCGTCTTTTATCTCAAGAATATCAGCAAAGTCTATGCAGGTAGCCTAAAATCGTGTAGCTAAACCAAATCTGAGTTCATCAACAATCAAGTTCCCCAAACGTTCACCAAATATTCTAAGAACTAATGGAATTGAAATCTGATCGCTAAGATGCTATAAAATGGAAAGGAACTAATCAATCTATTGAATTCTCTTAACTAAAAAACAATAATTGAATCTAAGGACTTGTATAATTAACTATTAATTATGAATTTTGATTACTGGAAAGGAAATAACGAATTACTCTATCTACAGAAAGAAACAACAATTGTAATCTAGTCACAAGGGACCGCTAATGTAACTTTTACCAAAAGGAACAACTATTGTAACTTTAACTGAAAGGAACAACTATTTCAACTTTAACCGAAAGGAACAACGTGGATGAAAATGTGAGGAACTGTCAAGCAATAACTTAAGAAATGGAAATCTTAACAGAAATCATTAATACTTGAGGGAAATAGCCATCTTCTATATGCAAACAATCATAAAATCATTAACACACTTATGCATTTATCCTTGGCTATTGTAAAAGAGATGTGAATCACAAAGTAGAAAACTTCGAACTAGTACAATTACAGAATGAGGTAGTAGCTCCTTTAGACTGGGCCCTCAGTCTTCATAAGTACTTCTACAAGAAACTTAGAACATAGAAATGATAGAAACACTCAAAACTTTCATTGATTCCATGGCTGGTAAAATATTTACAAAAGCTTCTTGCGCAGAGAAATTCTGAATCTAAATACTTGAATGCGTTTTTTTCCTCATTTTTTCTGGATCTATTACCCTCTTATATATTACAATAGTTTGGGTAAATCAAGCTATCCTGAGGATTGAAATATCCTCAGGATTGCTTTACTATTATAAACTTACAATATAGACAATGCATTATTTTCAAAACTGCTTTGCACCTAAAAGTCTTCAACCTCCACTAGCTTCCGCATAGCCAAAATCTCTTTGGTTATCTTCAACAGTTATTTATCCAATTATGCAACAAAATCAAACCATTCCAATTGTAAATTAGAATCTATTTAATAAAATTTTAATAAAAACCCTAAGAGACATATCAATCATATTCTTTCCTATTTAGCCCTAACTATCTGAAGAATCAATCAAAATCATATCATGAACTGTGGGAAAAAGGAAGATATTTATACCTTTTTCGTAACCCAACATACCCCCCAGCTTA
>JZKD02S2052257.1:0-26897 GCA_000966675.3 Picea glauca | reverse complement strand
TCCACTACTGCTTCCTCAAACTCTTCCCTTAAAGGGATTTCCATTCGCTTTCCCTCCTGAGCTTGTTTCCTAAAGTATATGATACCTCTGCCTTCCCTCTATGTGCTTCTTTTAGCACCTTAAAACACATTTAGAGTTATAAATTTCTAAGTCTTTTCTCCTACGATTCTCATGGTTTCTATCTCTCCTGAGCTTTCCTGGACGTAGATCTAACGGTTTAGATTTCTTCTCGCGGCCAATCCAACTACACCTGTAGCTTCTCCCTCCTACACACCTTTCCTTGTTGTAAATGAAGGATCCTTCATATACTTTGAAGGCTTCTACCTTTTATCCCTTCGCTAGACTCTGGTTCCTTGGCTTCGACCAGTGCTATACCTCCTGAACTTTTCAACTCCTTCGAGGATTTCAAAGGACTCTCTCTTCATGTTATTTTCCTAAACAGGCCAAATCTTGGGTTCCAACCTATGTTCTAATTGAAAGTAACTCTCCTGATATTATATATTTAAATGTCCTCACTTTCACACACCTTTTTCTTTCCTCATAGTCTGAAACTTGGACGGTTCTCAGTCTTCTGCACTCTTTGTAGAGACTATGTGCATGAAAACACTATCCCTTTTGAGCTTGGATGATTTAAAACTTAAAGGGGCTTAGCCTTTTGAACTTTCCTCTGCAAACCTAAATGACTTGGTTTTTGTCTGCGCTGTTGAAAGTGCTATTTCTCCTGAGCTTTATATTGCTCGAACCTAAAGAGGTTCAGGCCTCCTTCCTGGATAGAAACTTTTGATGTCCTCCTAGCACCCCATGTTTGTCCTCCTGAGCTTATGAACTTGGAATAAGTTCATCCCTGCACAAATTCTGTTTTATCCCTCTTGATATTTCAACTTACTCAAGTTCTAAGGGTCTCATCCCTTGTCTTCCAGAGTGTTCAACAAATTTGTACACTCTGATTCCTCTGCAATATCTTTCAGGGTGTTCAATAACCTTGAAGTACTCCTCCTTGAACTGGCTACCAAAATGTTCAATAATTATAGGGTTTCTTCTTTGACACTCTTCTCTCAAAACTCAAAATGGATTTTTCCTATGCACTCCTTTCACCATCTCAAAGAAATCCTTTCTGAGCTTACAGAGTATTCAGTAACTCTAGCCGCGCTTTCTCTGCACAAGCTTTCCTACATAGTGTTTAGTAACTCTGAGGCTCCTTCTGAGTTTGATATTGCTCTGGTGTGCCCACCTGGTACGTTCTCCTCTTGAATTCCAAACATAATTCAAGAACACACTCCCTGTGTTGGCTTTAAAGAGGTATCTATACCCTATTGTGCACTCCTTGCACCAACATAAAGAAACTAGAATTATTAGCAAACTCACAAAGAGAGAGAAATCTATATTCTTCCTGCATATTGAACCCTACATGCATCCACATCTATAAAACACATAAATAAAACACAAAGAACATTCATGGAATAACCATTCATCACACATTAAACACATACACCTTACATGCAGGAAAACTACTTTGTATTAACTTGAATGCTTTATTTACAAAGTTTTACAAGGGTTGGACCACAACAGATTCCCAACACTTCTCCTTTCTTGAGATTTCTAATTCTCATCCACTCCACTTGGCTTAAAATAATATTCAACAACCTTCAGCTGCCTCCACTGGGTGTATATTACATTCATTTATACATGAGGGAGCTAAACGTGCTTTCCCTCCAAGCTACCTACTTCTCATAAATTACATTGAACACCTACATATATGAATTAGACTTGAACATATCTATATGTCATCCATTAAAGGTGACATTACATGCATCCTATACAAAGGCACATGGATTGACTCTCTTCAAGCCTCCAAACATTTAATTTACAATTAATTTTTCCTTTAAAATTTAAAATTAGGTGCAAAATGAGAGGGATAGCACCTCTCCCTTATTGAATGTGTGCTAATGTGTTGCTTTGCTGGAACGTTTCTGAGGTGGAAAGGATTCTCCTACATCATACTCCACTATTGGGAAATTCATGAGCTCCTTCTCATGAGATCGTATTCTATGATGTTAAAATCCTCCTAGCTCCCAAATTTCTCTTTGGACCTGGCCATCCTCTCCTCTCCTTTGTTGTTGTTGTTTCTTCCCTGATTCTACAGGTCCTCCTCTGTTCCATATTCTATTGATACAGACTAATTTTTGTGATGAATCCAAAATCATATTTCTTATCTCCTCTATCACCTCATCCAAATGATCCACGGTTTGAATCCTCTTTGGTAGTCTACTATATTGCATCTCCACTGCATACAGATCCATGGGAATATCAATCTAATCTCCCATGCTGACTTCATTACTTGTGGCCTTGATTTTCCATTCCACTACAGACTCAAAATGTGTAGACTCATTATTGAGTTGTTTCTTAGCTACCTCCTCTGACAAATTAGCTTCTGCCAGTTCTCTTGCTTGTACAACTCCAGCTTCCTCCAGCTGCTCCTCAGGCTGGCATTCTCCATCTGTTTCTAATTTAATATATTGGATGTGCTTACCCTGCACTATTACCCTTATCTCCATGGCTTCAAATTCTTCATAGATATCAGCAAAGTCCATGATTTATATTTCCCCTTATGCTGCAGGTTTTAGTTCCACACTTACCTCCTGTTCAGCTTCCTGGCTAAAAATTTTGAGCCATTCCTCTAAATTCTCTTCTTCTTTCTCTACTTTGGAAGACATCAACATTTGTGCCTTCTCCTCATCCATGGCAGTCTGCATTTGTTTTCCTTCCTCTTCTGCACTCTCAACAAGTGTTCTAGACTTAACTTGGCTGCTTGGCAGGAATATCTCATTTCCCCCAATGATCAGAACACTAATATAATCCTTCTCTGTGAGCACTCCTTGCTGATATGAAGTCCCTACTCAGTTCGTCAAACTCTCAAACAGTCTCATTTTATCTCCCTTTCCCACCTAGAAATATAAGATTTCACCTCTACCCTCCTAGAAATCTATGACATCATCAACTAATCTCATTTCATTTCCCACCTAGAAATCTAAAAGTTCATTGCTTGCCACCTAGCAGTCTACAAGATCTTTTCTTGATCTCTCCTCCTCATCACTGAGGTTTTCTCCAAATTCTGGCTCACAAATACAAACTATCTCCTCTGTTTCATTGAGGTTTTCAACATGCCTCAGCCACCTTCTAAATACTTGTTTCTTCCTCCTGGCCAACAAATATTGGACTAGAAACTTATCTTTCCTCCTCAAGGGCCACTCATACCTCCAGCCTCCTTGTGCTTCCTACTGCATCTTCAACATCAACTTCTCTATTTATGCCCGGGTCTCCTTGATCTTTTTATCCATCTTTGTTTTGTGCAACTACTAATGGTATTCTCTATGACCTCACCTCTAGCCTTCAATAGCCATTTTCCTCCTCTTCCTGCCCCCCTAGAAAGTTTTTTGATTACTTTGCAATTGAGAGAACCTCCAGGTTTTTCTTGTATCCCACCTCGCTTTCTACCGACTCTTGCACACTTGAAAATAATCCTCTACAGAGCATCAACACTTTACCTTCTCCCTTTTCTTTTTGTCTGCACGAAAAAACATGCTCTGATACCACTTGACCCAATCCCCCTCTTCCTCTTAGGTCTTCTCGACCTCCCAGTCTAGGATCATTCAATAACTTGAGTCATATTGACTCTTAGGTCCCGTGCTAGACACCCAAACAAGTTTACATAGGCCCCATTTCTTCCTAAGGTGCGGGTTCTATGAAACCTGCAGACTCCTGCTAAGCCCTTGTCCCTCACGTGACTACAGGTTGTGACCTAGGGATAAACTAAAAATTCTCTAAGCCTTCGACCTTCAGGATTATTGACACCCAACACTCCTCCATACTATCGAAGTGACAAAACCCAGAATTCATAGGATTTATCCACATGCCCTTTCTCCAAATCGATGGTCAAGGTGTGATTCTGGCCTCTGGGCTTCAGATGACTATGCTCATGCTCCCTTATCCCTTTTATCATGGAGTTCTAGACCTACGAATGGGTGGATCTATTGACGTGTTTCCATGGAAAATTGATGGTTGGTGGAGCTTCGATATTGAAACCTCCAACCACTTTGACACTCTCTCTTTCTCATTCTCCCTAGAGTGCTCTGTCACCGAGTGCATGAATATCTACCATGTTTATCATTGATCCAACAGTGAGAATGGGATTCAGGTCTCCAGTCCTTCAGTTTCCTTGAACCTACCCACTCCTCCTCTCTTTCAAAGCCTCTACCCGCAGAACCCTCCTCCTAGCTGACAATTGTCTCAATAGATCAATGACCTAGATTAGACTTTAGGACCCCAGGTCTTCAGGAGTCTTGGAACCTCACCTGTACCTTGGTTCCTTCGAAGTTCTCTGACATCGAAGTGTGGGATTGCATGATGCGAGTCCCCCATGGGATCTGACGGTCACGATTACTTTGGCCACCTGAGAATTGGGTGATCCATCACCTTTTACACTCTCCAACCTCTGAATACATAGAGTCTTGAAGGTCCTTAGGGCTATCCTTCTCACAACTATCCCAGATCTGACGGTCCTCAACACTTGGGTGATCTCCCATTATATCTTCATCGTTGCTTCCTCAAACTCTTTCCTTAAATGGATTTTTGATTTCTTTCCCTCCCAAGCTTGTTTCCAGAGGTATATGAGACCTCTTTCTTCCCTCTATGCACTCCTTTTAGCACCTTAAAACATGTTAATACTTAGAACTTTCTAATTCCTTATTCCTAATATTCTGATGGTTTCTATCTATCCTGAGATTTTCTGGACATACATCTAACAATCCACATTTCTCCTGGAGGCTGATCCAATGACGCCTATATCTTCTCCCTACTACAGACCTCACCTTGTCTGAAATGAAGGATCCTTTAGATTCTTCTAAGGCTTCTACCTTTTGTCCCTTTGCTGGAATATGGTTCCTCAGCTTCGACATGTGATATACCTTCTGAACTTTTCTACTCGTTCGAGGATTTCAAAGGACTCACTCTTCGTGCTATTTTTATATACAGGCCGACTCTTAGGTTCCATCATGCATTCCGAGGGACACTAACTCTCCTGATCTTAGAGATTGAAATTTGATCACTTGCGCACACCTTGTGATTTCCTCACAGTCTAAGACTTGGACTATTCTTGGTCTTCTGCACTCTTTGTAGAGACTTTGTGCATGAAAGAATTATCCCTCCTGAGCTTGGACACTTTAAAAATTAAAGGGGCTCGACCTTTTTAACTTTTCTCTGCAAACCTAAATCACTTTGTTTCTATATGCATTGTTGAAAGCATTATTTCTCTTGATATTTATCTTGCTCAAACCTAAAGAGGATCAAACCTCCTTCCTAGCTAGAAAATTTTGATACCCTCTTGCAACCCCACGATCGTCCTCCTGAACTTATGAAATTGGAAGAAGTTCACCCCTATGTGAATTAGGTGCTATCCCTCTTTATTTTTCAACTTACTCAAGTTCTAAGGGTTTGGGCCCTTTTCTTCTAGAGTGTTCAACAACTATGTACACTGTGCTTCCTCTACACCATCTTTCAGGGTGTTCAGTAACCCTGAAGTAATCCTCCTTGAACTGGCTACCAAAGTGTTCAACAATTTTGGGGTGTCTTATTTGACACTCTTCTCTTAGAACTTGAAATGGAGTTCTCTTGTTCACTCCTTGCACCAGCCCAAAGAACTCCTTGTTGATCTTACAGAGTATTCATGATGACGCACCACCAAAGACCCCGCCTCGACAGGTCCTGTGCTTGACCTCCCGATCTAAGGATAATTCTCCTCAAATTTTCCGAGTTGAATTAGATCTCTTGATTCCTCACTGGAATCTTGAATTTCCGATCCACAGGTCCTTCCCTTTTACCCTGCTCACAGTGTTCTATACACGACCATGAATTTTGGGTTTCAGGACTCATAAAGTTTTTATGTCGAGAACCTATATCCCCTTGATCTTTTGAAATGTTGATCCCCAGTATCCTGATATGGATTCACTCAATTCCTTACCTTTTGCAATTTCAGAGTTTCAATCCGTGAAATGCACTGTCCTCTTGTCCTCGGAACTCCCAAAGTTACGAATTCTGAAATGTCAAAATCCTGAATCCTGGGTTCCCTTCTTCTGAGCAGGTCAATGGTTGTAAGCCCCTCTTGATCCAATGGATCAGATCCTTTTGATATTTATCAATGCGAGAGCCCAACCTCTTGTCAAAGGGACTCCCAAATTCCCAATTTTTGAAATCTCAATGGACTCTTCCTTTCAGGATTTTCCCCGAAATCTTGGATTGTTCCCACGTGTCCTCCCTCAGATGGATGGTCCTCATCATTTCATGATTTCATGACTTGCGACCCCCAATGACACAAATCCTCTGTCAACTCGAATCCTCGGTAGCCTAAATACCAATGGACTCTTGATCTCTGCCACATGTCCTCCACGAATGGATGGTCCAGATCATTTCGGGACTTCGCCAGGTGCGAAGTCAAAATGATCCTTCCTCTTCTGTTTCACGATGTCTGAATCCCCAAAATGGGTGATCTCACGACATGTGTCCTCCTCAATCAGATGGTACAGATCTATTTTGGGACTTTCTATGGAGTGTTTCAATCTCTCATCCTCGAGACCTCCGAAATCCCAAAGTCTGAAATTCCAATAACTCTGCACTCTTCGGGACTTTTCAGATTTCTCAGTTCTGTGCTTGAGGTTTAAACCTCATGCATATTTCGATCAATTCGATGTCTATCAGTGATCCATGTGAGATCCAATGTCTCACAACTACTCTTGTTGTGTACACCTCCTACGCTTCTCCCTGGACATGGAAATCCAACAGTCCAAATTTCTTCCTCAGCCTAATCTGACAGCAGTTGTGCTCCCTCTTGAGCATGTTCTTTCTTCCAATACTTGGAATATTTTCCAAGTGCTAAAGGCCTCGACCTTTGCCTTGCTTCTATGAGCTCTTTACCTTGAGTCTCACCTGCATTCTCAACAACACTATTCCTCCTGAGCTACCCTAAACTCAGACCTTCCAAAGGCTTCTCTCTCTCTCTGGCCTCTACAACCTCTTGTGGCCTATGTGTGTAAAAGCACTCGCCCTCTTGAGCTTGGCCCTTTTGAATCCTCAAAGGGTTCTTTTGACTTCTGCACCCCTACAGAGTCTTCGCACACAAAGGTGTTGTCCTTCCTGAGCTTTCACATGAACTCAAATCTCTAAGGAACTAATTCCCTTTTTCCCTCTGCTTCAAATGGAGAATTTCTGATGCCCTCATGGCTATCCTCTGCTCAAGCAACCTGTTTCTGAGTATTATGGGTGTTCAACAACCCTGTGAAGATCCTTCTCCTTGTATTCTTCTTCAAATTATAGAACTCAAAGAGTTCTCTCCGTATGCGCTCCTTGCACCTACTCAATGCCCACCTGGTAGAGAATCTAGAATCCTCAGTGATTCTAACTTTTGTCTGAACTCATAGAAAAGTTCTTCTTCAATGCAACCTGTGCATATGCTCAATGCCCACTTGGCAGAGCTCTATAGAACTCACAATAGAGTTTCTGTCTGCAACTGTGTCTCTCATACACAACCTTACCTCCAAGGTATTCAACAACCTTGAGGTCTTCCTCTGAGTTGATGATTTTAGCTATTGTGCCCTCCTGGAACGCCTTTGTTTGAACCCGTAGAATTCAGAAATGCATCCCTATGCACGGCTTACAGAACCCACAGTGTTCTGTCACACCCTCCTGGTGTGAAGCCTCAAAGACCTATAACCCTGAAATAAAAAAAAACCCTGCAAATGCATACCTAACATACATTTACAACATATAAATAACACATAAAGACATTCACACAACACAGACAATATGTAGGAAAAACTGCTCTGGTTTGTATTAATAAAAATGCCTCTTTACAATGTGTTTGAGCTCGGACTTGCAACAGAGTCTCGGCTCTCCCTTTTTCTCTATTTACCAAATTCCTATCTCCTCTCCAAAATGAGATACCAAGATATTTTTACATGAGGGGGATCTTTGATCTCTTCCCTCCAAACTACCTACCGTATTCAATTACATTGAATGAGTTGTCTAGTCCAGAATTGGATCTAGATCTCATCCTTACAAACATTAAAGGCTATCTACTCTAATGCCTACGCAAAGGCACGACTCTATGGATCAACAACCTTACAACATTTAATTACATTCAAAATCAAATTTGAAATAAGGACTGTGCCTCTCTTCATTGAATGTGTGCACTTTGAATGCGCTGAGTTGGCTAGCTTGTTGACATGGAGCGATGCTCCTGCATCAATTCAGTAACTCTGGCTATGATTTCTCTACACATGCTTTCCTACAGAGTGTTTAGTAACTCTAAGGCTCCTTATGAGTTTGAGATTACTCTGGTGTGCCCACCTAACACGTTCTCCTCTTGAATTCCAAACAAAATTCAAGCACACACTCCTTGTGTTGTCTTCACAGAGTTATCTATACCCTATTGTGCACTCCTTGCACCAGCCTAAAGAACCTAGAATTCTCAGCAAACTCACAAATATAGAGAATTATATCTTCTTCCTGTAGATTGAAACCTACATGAATTCACATCTACGTCAAACATAAATAAAAAACAAAGAACATTCATGAAATATCCACTCATCACACATTAAACACAAACACCTTACATGCAGGAAAAAGTGCTTTGTATTAATCTGAATGATTTATGTACAAAGTTTTACAAGGGATGGACTACAACAAAGTCCCAACACTTCTCCTTTCTTGAACTCTCTAACTCTCATCCACTCCTATTGGATTACAATAGTATTCAATAACCTTCAGCTGCCTCCACTGGGTGTATATCACATTCATTTATACATGAGGGAGCTCAATGAGCTTTCCCTCCAAGCTACATATTGCTAATAAATTACATTGAATGCCTACAGATCCAAATCAGACCTGAACCTATCTATATATTAGCCATTAAAGGTGAAATTTCATGCATCTTGTACAAAGGCACATGGCTCGACTCTCTTCAAACCTTCTGCCTTTAAAATTTAAAACAAATTCTTCCTTTAAAAATTAAAATTGGGTGCAAAATGAGAGGGTTGGTGCCTCTCCCTTATTGAATGCGCACTAATGTGATACTTTTCCAACACATTTTTGAGGTTTAAATGATGCTTCTGCATCACATTAATTGATTTTTTTTGGTGACTTTACCCAATTATTAGACTTTTCACTCACATCCTCAATTGTTTCCTCCAATTTGGACAACCTGTTATGTATGTCCTCATTTTCTTCTTGAGTAATAGGTGATACTTATGGAGGTTTAATAGGTGTTTTCACCTTTTTGGGACCCATATGGAGTAATAATAATAATAATAATCCTCTATTCTATATTTATCACAAATTTCAAATCACTCGAAAAAAATATTCCAAAAACATTATGCCAATGGTAAGTTACTTACCTTTAAAATCCTTCATTTGGAGTTTGTCCTCTTGGTTGACCTTCCTTTTGGTATATATTTGAAATTTCGACCCTCCTAGATCTGATTTTTTTTTTTTGTAGTTCTTTGATATGTCCTTTCTACAATGCCATAGGTCTGATCAAAATTGGATGTTCCAAGTGGAAGTTATGGTAACCTCCCCAGTCTTGCTGATTTTTGTCCTTTCCAGGAGAGCGTACTTCTAAAGCATGCCAAGAACACAATATGTGATATCAGATTATGAATTTTTCATTATAACTACTACAGAATGTCCACTATATAATGAAATGGTTCTCACTCAACTTCAATACTCACTGAAGAATATATCACGGTTTTACCCGGAACACATTGTTTGAGACTAGTTAATAGGACTAGTCAGATACCCTATCTTCCACAAGGTGTATCTCCAAAAGTATGATGACCCAGTTTTTGAAATTATTAACACCAATACCTTTATAATTCCTATGATATCCTCGAAGTTTCATAGTTTGAATCATTATAAAAAAACTGGTATAGAAAAAATTCTAGGATGACGTTTTGGAGAAGAAAAACCCCAGGATCAATGAGCTCTGATACCAAATGTTATGACCCAATGCCTTAAAATTGATAATAAATCAATAAAATGCAGTCCACTTTGAGGGGGAACCCTCCTTTACAATATATAAAATTCATAGCACAATATGAGATGAGATAAGTTGATCCTAATACTATATCTCCTTGATCTATATATATATAGGAGACAAAGGGTTACAATTATAATGAAAGGGTGCAAAGAAGGGTTCTAGCCGACCTACTAGAAATGTAATAATTCAATATATAGGGCATAATAAAGGGTTTTATACATATCATGGGGCTTTATATAGGGCTAAATAGAAGTCAATAAGAATCCAAGGGAAATCTAGAAATATGGGAATATGTAATAGGAAAGGGTTGGTTGNTCCACTACTGCTTCCTCAAACTCTTCCCTTAAAGGGATTTCCATTCGCTTTCCCTCCTGAGCTTGTTTCCTAAAGTATATGATACCTCTGCCTTCCCTCTATGTGCTTCTTTTAGCACCTTAAAACACATTTAGAGTTATAAATTTCTAAGTCTTTTCTCCTACGATTCTCATGGTTTCTATCTCTCCTGAGCTTTCCTGGACGTAGATCTAACGGTTTAGATTTCTTCTCGCGGCCAATCCAACTACACCTGTAGCTTCTCCCTCCTACACACCTTTCCTTGTTGTAAATGAAGGATCCTTCATATACTTTGAAGGCTTCTACCTTTTATCCCTTCGCTAGACTCTGGTTCCTTGGCTTCGACCAGTGCTATACCTCCTGAACTTTTCAACTCCTTCGAGGATTTCAAAGGACTCTCTCTTCATGTTATTTTCCTAAACAGGCCAAATCTTGGGTTCCAACCTATGTTCTAATTGAAAGTAACTCTCCTGATATTATATATTTAAATGTCCTCACTTTCACACACCTTTTTCTTTCCTCATAGTCTGAAACTTGGACGGTTCTCAGTCTTCTGCACTCTTTGTAGAGACTATGTGCATGAAAACACTATCCCTTTTGAGCTTGGATGATTTAAAACTTAAAGGGGCTTAGCCTTTTGAACTTTCCTCTGCAAACCTAAATGACTTGGTTTTTGTCTGCGCTGTTGAAAGTGCTATTTCTCCTGAGCTTTATATTGCTCGAACCTAAAGAGGTTCAGGCCTCCTTCCTGGATAGAAACTTTTGATGTCCTCCTAGCACCCCATGTTTGTCCTCCTGAGCTTATGAACTTGGAATAAGTTCATCCCTGCACAAATTCTGTTTTATCCCTCTTGATATTTCAACTTACTCAAGTTCTAAGGGTCTCATCCCTTGTCTTCCAGAGTGTTCAACAAATTTGTACACTCTGATTCCTCTGCAATATCTTTCAGGGTGTTCAATAACCTTGAAGTACTCCTCCTTGAACTGGCTACCAAAATGTTCAATAATTATAGGGTTTCTTCTTTGACACTCTTCTCTCAAAACTCAAAATGGATTTTTCCTATGCACTCCTTTCACCATCTCAAAGAAATCCTTTCTGAGCTTACAGAGTATTCAGTAACTCTAGCCGCGCTTTCTCTGCACAAGCTTTCCTACATAGTGTTTAGTAACTCTGAGGCTCCTTCTGAGTTTGATATTGCTCTGGTGTGCCCACCTGGTACGTTCTCCTCTTGAATTCCAAACATAATTCAAGAACACACTCCCTGTGTTGGCTTTAAAGAGGTATCTATACCCTATTGTGCACTCCTTGCACCAACATAAAGAAACTAGAATTATTAGCAAACTCACAAAGAGAGAGAAATCTATATTCTTCCTGCATATTGAACCCTACATGCATCCACATCTATAAAACACATAAATAAAACACAAAGAACATTCATGGAATAACCATTCATCACACATTAAACACATACACCTTACATGCAGGAAAACTACTTTGTATTAACTTGAATGCTTTATTTACAAAGTTTTACAAGGGTTGGACCACAACAGATTCCCAACACTTCTCCTTTCTTGAGATTTCTAATTCTCATCCACTCCACTTGGCTTAAAATAATATTCAACAACCTTCAGCTGCCTCCACTGGGTGTATATTACATTCATTTATACATGAGGGAGCTAAACGTGCTTTCCCTCCAAGCTACCTACTTCTCATAAATTACATTGAACACCTACATATATGAATTAGACTTGAACATATCTATATGTCATCCATTAAAGGTGACATTACATGCATCCTATACAAAGGCACATGGATTGACTCTCTTCAAGCCTCCAAACATTTAATTTACAATTAATTTTTCCTTTAAAATTTAAAATTAGGTGCAAAATGAGAGGGATAGCACCTCTCCCTTATTGAATGTGTGCTAATGTGTTGCTTTGCTGGAACGTTTCTGAGGTGGAAAGGATTCTCCTACATCATACTCCACTATTGGGAAATTCATGAGCTCCTTCTCATGAGATCGTATTCTATGATGTTAAAATCCTCCTAGCTCCCAAATTTCTCTTTGGACCTGGCCATCCTCTCCTCTCCTTTGTTGTTGTTGTTTCTTCCCTGATTCTACAGGTCCTCCTCTGTTCCATATTCTATTGATACAGACTAATTTTTGTGATGAATCCAAAATCATATTTCTTATCTCCTCTATCACCTCATCCAAATGATCCACGGTTTGAATCCTCTTTGGTAGTCTACTATATTGCATCTCCACTGCATACAGATCCATGGGAATATCAATCTAATCTCCCATGCTGACTTCATTACTTGTGGCCTTGATTTTCCATTCCACTACAGACTCAAAATGTGTAGACTCATTATTGAGTTGTTTCTTAGCTACCTCCTCTGACAAATTAGCTTCTGCCAGTTCTCTTGCTTGTACAACTCCAGCTTCCTCCAGCTGCTCCTCAGGCTGGCATTCTCCATCTGTTTCTAATTTAATATATTGGATGTGCTTACCCTGCACTATTACCCTTATCTCCATGGCTTCAAATTCTTCATAGATATCAGCAAAGTCCATGATTTATATTTCCCCTTATGCTGCAGGTTTTAGTTCCACACTTACCTCCTGTTCAGCTTCCTGGCTAAAAATTTTGAGCCATTCCTCTAAATTCTCTTCTTCTTTCTCTACTTTGGAAGACATCAACATTTGTGCCTTCTCCTCATCCATGGCAGTCTGCATTTGTTTTCCTTCCTCTTCTGCACTCTCAACAAGTGTTCTAGACTTAACTTGGCTGCTTGGCAGGAATATCTCATTTCCCCCAATGATCAGAACACTAATATAATCCTTCTCTGTGAGCACTCCTTGCTGATATGAAGTCCCTACTCAGTTCGTCAAACTCTCAAACAGTCTCATTTTATCTCCCTTTCCCACCTAGAAATATAAGATTTCACCTCTACCCTCCTAGAAATCTATGACATCATCAACTAATCTCATTTCATTTCCCACCTAGAAATCTAAAAGTTCATTGCTTGCCACCTAGCAGTCTACAAGATCTTTTCTTGATCTCTCCTCCTCATCACTGAGGTTTTCTCCAAATTCTGGCTCACAAATACAAACTATCTCCTCTGTTTCATTGAGGTTTTCAACATGCCTCAGCCACCTTCTAAATACTTGTTTCTTCCTCCTGGCCAACAAATATTGGACTAGAAACTTATCTTTCCTCCTCAAGGGCCACTCATACCTCCAGCCTCCTTGTGCTTCCTACTGCATCTTCAACATCAACTTCTCTATTTATGCCCGGGTCTCCTTGATCTTTTTATCCATCTTTGTTTTGTGCAACTACTAATGGTATTCTCTATGACCTCACCTCTAGCCTTCAATAGCCATTTTCCTCCTCTTCCTGCCCCCCTAGAAAGTTTTTTGATTACTTTGCAATTGAGAGAACCTCCAGGTTTTTCTTGTATCCCACCTCGCTTTCTACCGACTCTTGCACACTTGAAAATAATCCTCTACAGAGCATCAACACTTTACCTTCTCCCTTTTCTTTTTGTCTGCACGAAAAAACATGCTCTGATACCACTTGACCCAATCCCCCTCTTCCTCTTAGGTCTTCTCGACCTCCCAGTCTAGGATCATTCAATAACTTGAGTCATATTGACTCTTAGGTCCCGTGCTAGACACCCAAACAAGTTTACATAGGCCCCATTTCTTCCTAAGGTGCGGGTTCTATGAAACCTGCAGACTCCTGCTAAGCCCTTGTCCCTCACGTGACTACAGGTTGTGACCTAGGGATAAACTAAAAATTCTCTAAGCCTTCGACCTTCAGGATTATTGACACCCAACACTCCTCCATACTATCGAAGTGACAAAACCCAGAATTCATAGGATTTATCCACATGCCCTTTCTCCAAATCGATGGTCAAGGTGTGATTCTGGCCTCCGGGCTTCATATGACTCTGCTCATGCTCCCTTATCCCTTTTATCATGGAGTGCTAGACCTATGAATGGGTGGATCTATTGACGTGTGTCCATGGAAAATTGATGGTTGGTGGAGCTTCGATATTGAAACCTCCAACCACTTTGACGCTCTCTCTTTCTCATTCTCCCTAGAGTGCTCTGTCACCGAGTGCATGAATATCTACCATGTTTATCATTGATCCAACAGTGAGAATGGGATTCGGGTCTCCAGTCCTTCAGTTTCCTTGAACCTACCCACTCCTCCTCTCTTTCAAAGCCTCTACCCGCCGAACCCCCCTCCTAGCTAGAAATTGTCTCAATAGATCAATGACCTAGATTGGACTTTAGGACCCCAGGTCTTCGGGAGTCTTGGGACCTCACCTCTACCTTGGTTCCTCCGAAGTTCTCTGACATCGAAGTGTGGGATTGCATGATGCGAGTCCCCCACAGGATCTGACGGTCACGATTACTTTGGCCACCTGAGAATTGGGTGATCCATCACCTTTTACACTCTCCAACCTCTGAATACATAGAGTCTTGAAGGTCCTTAGGGATATCCTTCTCACAACTATCCCAGATCTGACAGTCCTCAACGCTTGGGTGATCTCCCATTATATCTTCATCGTTGCTTCCTCAAACTCTTCCCTTAAATGGATTTTTGATTTCTTTCCCTCCCGAGCTTGTTTCCAGAGGTATATGAGACCTCTTTCTTCCCTCTATGCACTCCTTTTAGCACCTTAAAACATGTTAAAACTTAGAACTTTCTAATTCCTTATTCCTAATATTCTCATGGTTTCTATCTCTCCTGAGATTTTCTGGACATACATCTAACAATCCACATTTCTCCTGGAGGCTGATCTAATGACGCCTATATCTTCTCCCTACTACAGACCTCACCTTGTTTGGAATGAAGGATCCTTTAGATTCTTCTAAGGCTTCTACCTTTTGTCCCTTTGCTGGAATATGGTTCCTCAGCTTCGACATGTGATATACCTTCTGAACTTTTCTACTCCTTCAAGGATTTCAAAGGACTCACTCTTCGTGCTATTTTTATATACAAGCCGACTCTTAGGTTCCATCATGCATTCCTAGGGACACTAACTCTCCTGATCTTAGAGATTGAAATTTGATCACTTGCGCACACCTTGTGCTTTCCTCACAGTCTGAGACTTGGACTATTCTTGGTCTTCTGCACTCTTTGTAGAGACTTTGTGCATGAAAGAATTATCCCTCCTGAGCTTGGACACTTTAAAAATTAAAGGGGCTCGACCTTTTTAACTTTTCTCTGCAAACCTAAATCACTTTGTTTCTATATGCATTGTTGAAAGCATTATTTCTCTTGATATTTATCTTGCTCAAACCTAAAGAGGATCAAACCTCCTTCCTAGCTAGAAAATTTTGATACCCTCTTGCAACCCCACGATCGTCCTCCTGAACTTATGAAATTGGAAGAAGTTCACCCCTATGTGAATTAGGTGCTATCCCTCTTTATTTTTCAACTTACTCAAGTTCTAAGGGTTTGGGCCCTTTTCTTCTAGAGTGTTCAACAACTATGTACACTGTGCTTCCTCTACACCATCTTTCAGGGTGTTCAGTAACCCTGAAGTAATCCTCCTTGAACTGGCTACCAAAGTGTTCAACAATTTTGGGGTGTCTTATTTGACACTCTTCTCTTAGAACTTGAAATGGAGTTCTCTTGTTCACTCCTTGCACCAGCCCAAAGAACTCCTTGTTGATCTTACAGAGTATTCATGATGACGCACCACCAAAGACCCCGCCTCGACAGGTCCTGTGCTTGACCTCCCGATCTAAGGATAATTCTCCTCAAATTTTCCGAGTTGAATTAGATCTCTTGATTCCTCACTGGAATCTTGAATTTCCGATCCACAGGTCCTTCCCTTTTACCCTGCTCACAGTGTTCTATACACGACCATGAATTTTGGGTTTCAGGACTCATAAAGTTTTTATGTCGAGAACCTATATCCCCTTGATCTTTTGAAATGTTGATCCCCAGTATCCTGATATGGATTCACTCAATTCCTTACCTTTTGCAATTTCAGAGTTTCAATCCGTGAAATGCACTGTCCTCTTGTCCTCGGAACTCCCAAAGTTACGAATTCTGAAATGTCAAAATCCTGAATCCTGGGTTCCCTTCTTCTGAGCAGGTCAATGGTTGTAAGCCCCTCTTGATCCAATGGATCAGATCCTTTTGATATTTATCAATGCGAGAGCCCAACCTCTTGTCAAAGGGACTCCCAAATTCCCAATTTTTGAAATCTCAATGGACTCTTCCTTTCAGGATTTTCCCCGAAATCTTGGATTGTTCCCACGTGTCCTCCCTCAGATGGATGGTCCTCATCATTTCATGATTTCATGACTTGCGACCCCCAATGACACAAATCCTCTGTCAACTCGAATCCTCGGTAGCCTAAATACCAATGGACTCTTGATCTCTGCCACATGTCCTCCACGAATGGATGGTCCAGATCATTTCGGGACTTCGCCAGGTGCGAAGTCAAAATGATCCTTCCTCTTCTGTTTCACGATGTCTGAATCCCCAAAATGGGTGATCTCACGACATGTGTCCTCCTCAATCAGATGGTACAGATCTATTTTGGGACTTTCTATGGAGTGTTTCAATCTCTCATCCTCGAGACCTCCGAAATCCCAAAGTCTGAAATTCCAATAACTCTGCACTCTTCGGGACTTTTCAGATTTCTCAGTTCTGTGCTTGAGGTTTAAACCTCATGCATATTTCGATCAATTCGATGTCTATCAGTGATCCATGTGAGATCCAATGTCTCACAACTACTCTTGTTGTGTACACCTCCTACGCTTCTCCCTGGACATGGAAATCCAACAGTCCAAATTTCTTCCTCAGCCTAATCTGACAGCAGTTGTGCTCCCTCTTGAGCATGTTCTTTCTTCCAATACTTGGAATATTTTCCAAGTGCTAAAGGCCTCGACCTTTGCCTTGCTTCTATGAGCTCTTTACCTTGAGTCTCACCTGCATTCTCAACAACACTATTCCTCCTGAGCTACCCTAAACTCAGACCTTCCAAAGGCTTCTCTCTCTCTCTGGCCTCTACAACCTCTTGTGGCCTATGTGTGTAAAAGCACTCGCCCTCTTGAGCTTGGCCCTTTTGAATCCTCAAAGGGTTCTTTTGACTTCTGCACCCCTACAGAGTCTTCGCACACAAAGGTGTTGTCCTTCCTGAGCTTTCACATGAACTCAAATCTCTAAGGAACTAATTCCCTTTTTCCCTCTGCTTCAAATGGAGAATTTCTGATGCCCTCATGGCTATCCTCTGCTCAAGCAACCTGTTTCTGAGTATTATGGGTGTTCAACAACCCTGTGAAGATCCTTCTCCTTGTATTCTTCTTCAAATTATAGAACTCAAAGAGTTCTCTCCGTATGCGCTCCTTGCACCTACTCAATGCCCACCTGGTAGAGAATCTAGAATCCTCAGTGATTCTAACTTTTGTCTGAACTCATAGAAAAGTTCTTCTTCAATGCAACCTGTGCATATGCTCAATGCCCACTTGGCAGAGCTCTATAGAACTCACAATAGAGTTTCTGTCTGCAACTGTGTCTCTCATACACAACCTTACCTCCAAGGTATTCAACAACCTTGAGGTCTTCCTCTGAGTTGATGATTTTAGCTATTGTGCCCTCCTGGAACGCCTTTGTTTGAACCCGTAGAATTCAGAAATGCATCCCTATGCACGGCTTACAGAACCCACAGTGTTCTGTCACACCCTCCTGGTGTGAAGCCTCAAAGACCTATAACCCTGAAATAAAAAAAAACCCTGCAAATGCATACCTAACATACATTTACAACATATAAATAACACATAAAGACATTCACACAACACAGACAATATGTAGGAAAAACTGCTCTGGTTTGTATTAATAAAAATGCCTCTTTACAATGTGTTTGAGCTCGGACTTGCAACAGAGTCTCGGCTCTCCCTTTTTCTCTATTTACCAAATTCCTATCTCCTCTCCAAAATGAGATACCAAGATATTTTTACATGAGGGGGATCTTTGATCTCTTCCCTCCAAACTACCTACCGTATTCAATTACATTGAATGAGTTGTCTAGTCCAGAATTGGATCTAGATCTCATCCTTACAAACATTAAAGGCTATCTACTCTAATGCCTACGCAAAGGCACGACTCTATGGATCAACAACCTTACAACATTTAATTACATTCAAAATCAAATTTGAAATAAGGACTGTGCCTCTCTTCATTGAATGTGTGCACTTTGAATGCGCTGAGTTGGCTAGCTTGTTGACATGGAGCGATGCTCCTGCATCAATTCAGTAACTCTGGCTATGATTTCTCTACACATGCTTTCCTACAGAGTGTTTAGTAACTCTAAGGCTCCTTATGAGTTTGAGATTACTCTGGTGTGCCCACCTAACACGTTCTCCTCTTGAATTCCAAACAAAATTCAAGCACACACTCCTTGTGTTGTCTTCACAGAGTTATCTATACCCTATTGTGCACTCCTTGCACCAGCCTAAAGAACCTAGAATTCTCAGCAAACTCACAAATATAGAGAATTATATCTTCTTCCTGTAGATTGAAACCTACATGAATTCACATCTACGTCAAACATAAATAAAAAACAAAGAACATTCATGAAATATCCACTCATCACACATTAAACACAAACACCTTACATGCAGGAAAAAGTGCTTTGTATTAATCTGAATGATTTATGTACAAAGTTTTACAAGGGATGGACTACAACAAAGTCCCAACACTTCTCCTTTCTTGAACTCTCTAACTCTCATCCACTCCTATTGGATTACAATAGTATTCAATAACCTTCAGCTGCCTCCACTGGGTGTATATCACATTCATTTATACATGAGGGAGCTCAATGAGCTTTCCCTCCAAGCTACATATTGCTAATAAATTACATTGAATGCCTACAGATCCAAATCAGACCTGAACCTATCTATATATTAGCCATTAAAGGTGAAATTTCATGCATCTTGTACAAAGGCACATGGCTCGACTCTCTTCAAACCTTCTGCCTTTAAAATTTAAAACAAATTCTTCCTTTAAAAATTAAAATTGGGTGCAAAATGAGAGGGTTGGTGCCTCTCCCTTATTGAATGCGCACTAATGTGATACTTTTCCAACACATTTTTGAGGTTTAAATGATGCTTCTGCATCACATTAATTGATTTTTTTTGGTGACTTTACCCAATTATTAGACTTTTCACTCACATCCTCAATTGTTTCCTCCAATTTGGACAACCTGTTATGTATGTCCTCATTTTCTTCTTGAGTAATAGGTGATACTTATGGAGGTTTAATAGGTGTTTTCACCTTTTTGGGACCCATATGGAGTAATAATAATAATAATAATCCTCTATTCTATATTTATCACAAATTTCAAATCACTCGAAAAAAATATTCCAAAAACATTATGCCAATGGTAAGTTACTTACCTTTAAAATCCTTCATTTGGAGTTTGTCCTCTTGGTTGACCTTCCTTTTGGTATATATTTGAAATTTCGACCCTCCTAGATCTGATTTTTTTTTTTTGTAGTTCTTTGATATGTCCTTTCTACAATGCCATAGGTCTGATCAAAATTGGATGTTCCAAGTGGAAGTTATGGTAACCTCCCCAGTCTTGCTGATTTTTGTCCTTTCCAGGAGAGCGTACTTCTAAAGCATGCCAAGAACACAATATGTGATATCAGATTATGAATTTTTCATTATAACTACTACAGAATGTCCACTATATAATGAAATGGTTCTCACTCAACTTCAATACTCACTGAAGAATATATCACGGTTTTACCCGGAACACATTGTTTGAGACTAGTTAATAGGACTAGTCAGATACCCTATCTTCCACAAGGTGTATCTCCAAAAGTATGATGACCCAGTTTTTGAAATTATTAACACCAATACCTTTATAATTCCTATGATATCCTCGAAGTTTCATAGTTTGAATCATTATAAAAAAACTGGTATAGAAAAAATTCTAGGATGACGTTTTGGAGAAGAAAAACCCCAGGATCAATGAGCTCTGATACCAAATGTTATGACCCAATGCCTTAAAATTGATAATAAATCAATAAAATGCAGTCCACTTTGAGGGGGAACCCTCCTTTACAATATATAAAATTCATAGCACAATATGAGATGAGATAAGTTGATCCTAATACTATATCTCCTTGATCTATATATATATAGGAGACAAAGGGTTACAATTATAATGAAAGGGTGCAAAGAAGGGTTCTAGCCGACCTACTAGAAATGTAATAATTCAATATATAGGGCATAATAAAGGGTTTTATACATATCATGGGGCTTTATATAGGGCTAAATAGAAGTCAATAAGAATCCAAGGGAAATCTAGAAATATGGGAATATGTAATAGGAAAGGGTTGGTTGTTGGTCATATTGTGTGTTGTTAGATTTTTGTTTCTAGTACTTTGTTGTTGTTGTTGAGTCTGGTGTGATAAATTACTATAATGGATTTTGTAGGAATAATTTTGATTGCACATTAGCAATAGAGTTTGTAGTGGGTATTGGAACATGGAGTGTGATGTATAAGCTATAATAAGAAGGATGTACTCACAGGATCATGAATTATAAGATACTAATAATATAAGAGATCATCTGGGTCCCAAAAATTTGGTTATGATGTGTACGACTTTGTAGTTTATTCATTGTACAATTACTCTTGTATTGTGTATTTGGTATTTAGCCATCATCACTGATGTATGTAATTATAAATATTTTACAAAACCTACTTAATATGATCTTTATTCTTGTTTAGATAATTGGTAATATAATTCTTTATATGTTAATGTAGGAATCTTCATTGTGTTGTTATAGAACTGATGATGCATCCTCTTTGACTTAGTTCCCCTCACATAAGTATTAGATACACTTTGGGTGAGACCTCCTTCCCTTGTAGAAGGTTGAATATGCTAGTGGTTCTAGACAACAATGATATCTTTGTTGGTAAACTTTGAGAACCCTGCTCTCCAATTTTTCACCAAAACATTTACTCATCATAGGGAGATCAACCTCCTCCATTGCTACAGTGAAGATTGCTTTGCATGACAGGTTTTCTATGACATATATGGGACTGCTACATTACTTTCTTGGTAATGAAATCAACCAAAATGAGTTAGGAAACAATATTTATGAATCCAAGTATGTCAGAGATCTACTTGATAGGTTTCATATGATAGATTGCAAGCCATACCCAACACCCTTTTAGTTAGGGGTTAGAATAGAGTATGTTGGTGCATCATCTTTGGTTGATTGTACTAGATATTGACATTTGGTGGGGAGTCTTATCTACCTTACACACTCTTGACCGAACATCATCTTTGGTTGATTGTACTAGATATTGACATTTGGTGGGGAGTCTTATCTACCTTACACACTCTTGACCGAACATCTCTTATGCAGTTGGATTAGTTTCCATGTACATGCATGAGCCTCATGAGCTTCACTAGAAGGTAGCAACAAGGATTCTCATATTTTTCAAGGGGACTAATAGCTTTGGCATACACTATGTAGCAAAATATTCCTTAGATCTTGTTGGCTACATAGACTCGGATTGGGTAGGGGATAACATTGATCACCAGTTTACTTCAGGATATGTCCTCTACCTTGGATTAAGACATATATGTTCCTCAAGTAAGAAGTGATCAACAATTTCTTCATCATCGACAGAGGCAGAGTACATGGGTGTAGTGAATGTTATTACTTAGGATATTTGGTTGCAACACTTTCTTACAGAGATGGAAGTTCATTTTCATCCTCTAAAAATTATATAATGTGATAATTAGAGTAATCTAAAGTTGTGTAGAGACCTAATTCAAAGGTAGTGGATCAAGCACATCGAGGTTCATATGAAATTTATTCAGGACATATTTAGGATGTAATTATTGATATGCAATTCTTTCCATCTTCAAAGAAGGTGGCATGCATGTTCACAAATCCTTTCATTGAATAGAAAATTTTCTAATTGAGGGAAATTCTAGGAGTGAGGGTTGCGTCAGCTATAATATTCCTAATACAATATATTATGAAGAACATAAAATATCTAGTAGGAAATGACAAAATAATAATGATATATCCAGAAAAATAATAGAAGAACACCATAATAACACTAGAATAATCACTAGGAAGAACAAATTTATTATGATAGCAATATTCACTTGCCTCTTCAAGGGGGAAACCTCCAACAGAGAATATATCTATTGAAAAAATATCCAATGCAAGATATTGAATGCCTCCTACTCTTATTTATACTAATTCTACCTTCTAAGGAAAATTCTAGAGGTAGATATTTCTAGAAGCATAAGCTTATATTAGGTCTTCTTACATTGACTTATTATTCTTTATTTATTAGGCCTTATTAACTAACATCGACCTTTATTAAATAGAAAACATATCCTACTAACTAATGAACCATGGAGAGGGGTTAGAATCGGATCCTAATATTCCATCCCCACTCAAAAGAAGCCTTGTCCTCAAGGCCGCAGGTTTCCAGGTCACCTCCCCTGGTGTTGTGTTCTTCCACTTGATAGTGCAACCATGCAGCTGATATTCACAGTTATTGAGGATTCCTTCTACTTGGAGCCATAAGGAACCTTCTTCATCTATTTCAGTAGGATGGTTTGGACTCTGCAATTTTGTCCCGCCACTTTCTTCAAACAGGAAACATGGAACAAAATATGGATTTTGGAAGTAGTAGGAAGGGCCAATTTGTAAGACATAAAACCAATGTGCTTGGTGATCTGGTAGGGTCCATAAAACTTAGGTGCCAATTTTTGATGTCCCTGAGACTTGAGAGATGTTTTCTTGTAATATTGGATCCTAAGAAACACCTGATCACCATCTTGAAAAACCCTTTCTGAACGATTTTGGTATTCTTATTGCTTCATGAGATTTTGGGCCATGTGGAGGTTATCCTTCAGAGCCACTAGAGTGGTTGTACGACCTTGAATAATTGTATTAATAGATTGGAACTTGGATGTTCCAGGAATATAGGTAATGACTTTTCGTGGCCTTTGGCCATACATCGCTTCATATGGGGTCATTTTAGTGGTTGTGTGATAGGAAGTATTGTACCACCATTATTCCAAAGGAAACCACTCCACCCACTGGTGTTGTTTGTCTGAAGAAAAAAACCACAAGTACGTTTCCAAATTTTTTTTGACTACTTCCATTTGGCCATCAAAATGGGGGTGATAAGTTGTGGTCATGTTTAGTTGAGTGCCCTACAATTTAAACAACTCTTTTCAAAATGTGTTGGTCAAAGTTGGGTTATGATAAGATACAATAAAGGTTGGCATGCCACATATATTGAAAATATGATCAAGGAATACTTGTGCTACAAGTGCCGATGTGAAAGGGTGAGGTAAGGGGAAAAAATGAGCATACCTAGAGAGGCGATCAACCACCACCATGATGGCATACGTGTTCCCATATTTAGGAAGTCCCACTATAAAATCCATGGATATTTCTGTCCATAGAGAAGTTGGAATGGGTAAGGGTTGTAGGATGCCTAGAGATTTGACTGTATCACCTTTATTACGTTGGAGCACCTCGCATTTTGTAAAAAATTGAAATGTATCCTTCTTCATGCCTGCCCAAAAAAAATAACAATGAGAAAAAGCATATGTCTTTTGGAAGCTCGAATGACCCACTATAGCTGAGGAGTGAAACTCATTTAACATCTTTGGCTTGAGTGCTGAGGAGGGTGAGAGAACCAAACGATCCTTATATCATAGAATATTATCTTGCCAAGTGTAGCAAGTGGGAGAATTAGGGTCCTCCTAAATATGCTAAATTAATTTGGAAGTAGTTTGGCATGTTATCCAATCATGGCACAATTACTCAATCGAATCAGGGATCAGTAAGGATAAAGCAAAGAGGGAGTCATCCTCCTCATGTTTTTTGGAAAATGAATCGACTTCTATGTTATATTTTCTCTTTTTGTAAATTATTTCATAATCATAACCCATCATTTTTGTCAGACTCTTATTTTGTTCTGGGGATGATAGTTGTTGCTCCAAAAAATATTTCAAACTATGGTGATCAATTTTAATCTGAAAATGACTTCTAAGAGATATGTTCACCAGGTGTGCACCATGATGCAGGAGGATCGCTCTAGCTCATCAAGCGCCAGCAAGCTAGGGAATTAGCACACATGGAGGAATAGGTTCCAAGGGAAGAGAGGCACCAACCCTCTCATTTTGAACCCAATTTAAATTTTTTAATGCAATTAAATGTAATTTAAGTCTGTCAGGCTTAAGGAAAACCGATCCCATGTATTTGTACAAGCCAAGTTATTGTAATATATGGAGTCGTATTTAATGCCTGAAAGTAGGTGGGACTTATATCTAATTTAGTTTATGTACTTGGAATGCATGACAATTCCATTATTTCAATTGGTGAGGTAGATCACAAATCAAAGTTGTAAAAATTCAGTAAATTTGTTGACCATGAGGAGAGTTTTTTGCATGAACCACCAGTTTAGCATGCAGAGACTCTTGTGCTTCCATTAGTTCCAAAAATCATAGATGATGACTCCATACACTCAGATGCTACATATTCAGAATTAGATTCAAAGGGTTCTATACATGGAGTTGAGCAGGTAGTACAACCAGATGAGGAGCCAGATCCAACCCAAGTGGGCACATCCCACACTTCAAGAAGTAGGTGTCCTTGTAGGGGATCCTTTGGATTCAAGGAGGACTCTATCTCAACATGAGGATCCTTCTCATGTACTTTCATATTCTGAACAAATGATGCCCATGCATTGTTATGTGGTTTAATATTCTAATCCATATACCTACAGTGAGGTTGTGTGTAATCCATTATGAAAATCATCCATGTAGGAGGCATATGACTCACTCCTAGAGAATCAGACTTGGTATCTAGTTCCACTTCCACTAGAAAGGAACATTTTCAGGTGCAGATGGGTCCACAGGATCAAAAGGTACAAGGAAACAGATGTTTTCAAAGGACTTCATCATATCCATAAATATTTCTACATATTCATGAATACTTTCATTGAGATTAAGTTTCAAAATTTGTAGGATCGTCTGGGAGTGAAGAACATAGCTGCCTAGCAGCTGCATTTTCTTCTTTTGATGTATTGTCTTTTGAGGGGGGGTTTTGTTCCCATGTGTTTTTCTCTCTTTTCTTATTTTTTATTCAATTTTCATTAGTTTCATTATACAAGAGTACCTAATATGGTCTAGTTTTTGGGACTCATTTTTTATTACTCCATAGTGATGTTCCTGGGGGGTGCTAGAAATATTTATATTTTTGACTCACTAGTTCACTATTAGTTAACTGGAGCTAGTTCTATTTTAGACTTTCTATTTTTAGACCATCACTATTATGCATGCATTCCTAAGAACATCTCATTGTTAGTTTGATTTTCTTAATTATGGAATGTTCTTCCCTATATGAGTGTGTATCGCTCATTCATTGATCATCTCATTGGATTAGTGTGAACATATTTTCTCATTCTTCCATATTGAATCTCTCATCATTTTCTTGATAAACTTTGTTTGTACTTGCTTTAGCTAGGTCTCTTGTGTAGGTTTTGATAAAACATTGGCATACTTAACCTGGTATATATTCTAACAACACTTGTAGGAGTTTGAGGTACATGTTTCTCCTATTGTTGTACATTTTGATCTTCTGGTGCCTTTGGAATTTCATTTTCATTGATTGTATCAAGCACTATGTATTATGTGTTTCCTTTTCCTGTTTCTTTCCCTGCAACTCATCTTTGTACATTACCTTTTCATTGAATACCACATCTCTACTCCTAATGATTTTATGATTTTCATAATCCCATAAGTGATAACCAAAATCATTAACATTGTATCCAATAAAGGTAGACTTCTCGGATTTTTCCTCAAGCTTTGTTCTATTTTCTTTATCAATATGGACAAATGCTTCACAACTAAAAGTATTCATAAATGAGTAGATTACCTTTTTACCTATCCATGCCTCCTCTAGAATGAAACCATAGAAGGATATTGAAGGCCTTCTATTTATTAATTAAACAAAAATATCTACAACATCTTCTGAAAAATGTAAGGGAAACCCAACATGCAATCTCATACTTCTTGCATGTTCCATGATTGTCCTGTTCATCCTTTTTGACACACCATTTTCTTGTGGTGTTCCTACAACTATATTCTCTCTATGAATCCCATGTTATGAACATTAATTATCAATCTCATTGTTTCATTATTCACCTCCATTGTCTGATCTGAGACACTAAAACCTTTTTCCTATCTCATTCTCAACCAAATATTTTGATTTCTTAAAAGTGTCAAAAACACCATATTTTTGTCGAATGCAATAAACCCAAGTTTCTCTAGTTTCATCATCATTAAAAGTAACATAATAAATATAAACACCAAGATATGATATCTGAGTTAGGCCCCATACATTTGTATGCAAAAAATCTAACTATCCACTTTTATTTTCCTTTCCAACC
>JZKD02S2052246.1:0-36656 GCA_000966675.3 Picea glauca | reverse complement strand
CTAGATTTTAGGGAAAACTGCTAATTTTAGATCAAGACTCAACTCCCGGTTCTTGATTTTCTTGATTTATTCATGATTTATTCCAAATCCCCCATGAAAAAACTCATCTATTATTAGTGAATTTTCACCTCCTCTTTGAGTGAGAGATTTATTCCTTAATTAATGATTTTCTCCGTTACTATTATTAGTAACTACTATTTCGGGTCAGTTAAGTGAGTTGGAACTGCTTCTCTTGTCAGTTAAGTGAGCTTAAGTGAACTAATGCGCATCACTTAAATATTGTGGACATTAATGAGTGTGTGAAATGTATATTTAGTGGTCTAGGTCGAACTATGTGGTCTCCCTTAGCTTATGACACCTATTTTAGCTATTTCTAGCTATTTTTGACTAGAATTTCTATGTTGGAAATTCTATATATTCACCTCCTCTCTTCTTTTTTGAGAATGGTTGATCATGTACATTCATTTTTTATTAATATAATTCTATGATTTATGGAGAAAAAACTTTCTCTCATCTCTTGAATATTAGCAAATTGCATGTGTTCAATTTAACTAGAATTCTAGATCTATTGGGGTTTCTGCAGAAATTCTACAAAGCCTATGGTTTTGTATCACTTGGTCACATGTAATGGTTTGAAGGAAGCACCTATGTAGAACTCAGTTTCTCCAAATAAATGCATAGATTCAAGATCGAGTTAAAAGGATGAAATTGATCCATAACTATGATCAATTTATAAAAAAGCATTCATGATAAAAAATTTAAAACAATGATTATGGTTAAGTTAAACAAAGAGGTGCGATGGTACAAATAAAGGGACACGGTGTATAACACTCACGCTGTTTTGGAGAATATATAAATGATAAAGAGTGGTGAGAAGAAAGTGTCTCTGTAGTTCGAATCAGAAGATATATTAAATCACAGGAGAATATAAAGATGCAGTAAAGACTTGATACATAATTTTTTTCCAGATTCAGAAAATAAGGTTGGTTGGGTGGTGCAAGGGCAGGTTGGTGCCTGCAGAGGGATTTGGTGATTCCTTGTCAGTTGTAGCTGACTAAAATGGGGGTCATAGCCTCCTACCAGTTGGTGCTGGTGAACAAGGGTGTCAGTGCATCCTGATCAGTTGGTGTTGATCGAAAAGGAAGAATATCTTCCTTCTATGTAACATGTAAAACAAATTTTGTAGTTAATAGAAAAGAGTTTGTGGATTTTCCCAATTGGGTTCCACTATAAAATATTGTGTCAAAATTATGTTTGCATAAATAAAAGAAAATGATAAAATTATTGTGTCACTGATTCACCCCCCCCTCTCAGTGACAGGATCTGATCCTTCAATTGGTATCAGAGTGGGTCTCTTCACAAAAGGTTTAAATCACTTGAAGAGGAATATACATCAGAATGGATCAGAAGTTGAATATGTCATCAAAAATCCCCCTATTTAATSGTGAAGACTATGTCTTCTAKAGTATTAGAATGAAAATATATMTAATKTCCATTRGACTAGAAGTATGGACATTATTTGAAAAKGGATATGATGTTCCAAAATCCATGCCCATAGAAGCAGAAGACAGGAAAAAAAATTTGGAACATGAAAAATCCTTAAACACACTACAAKCTAGACTGAGTAAGAAAATCCTTGCTAAGGTACTAAACTGTAATAATGCAAAACATCTCTGGGATAAATTGGAAACTATATATGCAGGAGATACCAAGGTTAAGAGGGCCAAACTCCAGACTCTCAAAGTACAATATGATGGCCTAAAAATGAAAGATGAGGAAAATATCTTTGAGTACCTCGAAAGAGTTGAATATTATTAATTCAATCAGAGGATTAGGAGTAGAAGTATCAAACAATGAGATTGTTGAAAAAATTCTAAGAACACTACATATTCTATACAATCCTAAAGTGTCAGCCCTTGAAGATCGAGAAAATATAGATAAACTCACCATGGATGAATTGTGTGGAATCCTCATAACCTATGAGTTAATATTAGGTCATGAGAATATCTCACAAGGAGAGGTAGCCTTCAAGCTACTCAAGAAAACAAAGAATCATAAAAAAAACTTCAATCCAGCTATGATGAAGAATCTGATGTGGAAGAAGAAAATTTCATTAAAAAACTTTAGAAAGGATAAGGGAAGTACAAAGGCAAACTGCCTTTCAAATGTTTTAACCATGACAAGTTTGCCAATTTTTCAGCCAAGTGTCCCTATCCCAAGGAGGACCCTGAATATGAACAAAACAAAACCAAACATTACAAGAAAAAGGAAAAACCCAACTACAAGAAAAAGTTTAAAAAAGGGAAAAATAACTTTTACTCAAAAGAAGAAAACAACAATTCATCAGAGTCTAGTGACAATGATGATGATGAAGTCCTTTTTCTAGGTATTGAAGAGTCTAATGATATAGAAGACATTAAACATGAGAAAGAGTCAGAAGATGAAGCATAAGTTAATATGGAAGAATAACTTCTCAGTGCCTTGGATGAATTAAGAAAATACAAAACCAGATATAGACAGTTGAAAAGTTTTGTAATTGAAAAAAAGGAAAAACATGAACAAAAAGAAGAGGAGATGGAGAAACTCGTGAGAAACCTGAAAAACCAAATCCTAGAAGCAAATATGATCGAAGAAAGTGTAGAAAAGTCTCTTAAAGAAAAAAAAATAACCTGTGAAAGAATGGAGGAAGAAATAGTTCACCTAAGAAAAGAACTTGATACAAAACTCATTCAAACAAGATATGAGAATAGCTCTAAAATATTGAATAAGATTATTACCACACAAAGGAATTTAGGTAATAAAAATGGAATAGGTTATTCTCAAGAAAAAATCCAAGTCACATCAAAATATTATGCAGATGCTCTACTGAGTACATTCAAGAAGAAAAATGAAGAGAAGTCAAGTAATGACCAGAACTCCAGAGGACTACTTCCACCCATCAAGAAGGAAAACAAGAGAATACCAAAGAAGGTTTATCAAAACATGTATCCTCGCATTTTCTTTGGTTATTGCTTTGCATGTTCTAATTTCAGACACAAAGATATGAATTATAGAGCATATAGAAGAAAAAATCTAAAGGTTAAGAACTATAACCTTAAAGATAGACAAGCAGTAAATCGAGTTAAAAGCAGAAACTATAAATCTTTTTCACCTCTACAAGAAGGGGACCTAGAATTCTTCAGATGTCATAAATATGGACATAAGGCTATTAATTTCATATTAATGGAAGTTTCAGAACAACCAAAGTTCATTAGAGAGCAAAAGAAACTTTGGAGAGAAAAAACATCAAAAAGGGAATGTCTTATTGCCTTAAAATCCCAAGATAAAAAAGACCTCGGGTATGTTGACAATGGGTGCTCAAAACATATGACAGGTAACAAGGACAAGTTTTTAGACTTAAAGAAACAAAAGGGTAAAGTTACATTTGGTGGCAATGCTTCAGGTAACATACTTGGGAAAGGTACTGTGATTTTGGGAAAAGACAAAGCCAAAAATGTGATGCTTGTTGAAAAAATGAAACCTAGTCTATTAAGTGCCAGCCAAACCTGTGATCAGGGGAAATTCTACATCTTTGATTCCCAGAAATGTGATATTAGGAGAGAAGACATAGGAAAATAGGTCAGTATTTCTCCTAGAACTCTCGAAAATGTATATATACTAGATGAAAAATTGAATGAGGAATGCCATATAAATCTAGTAGATGAAAGTTGGCTATGGCATTGGAGGTTGGGGCACATTAACTTTGAAAATCTAGTAAAAGTCAACAATTTTGGTGTAGTAATAAACTTGTCAAAGATCATAAAGCCTTCAAATACTATGTGTAGACACTTTCAACTAGGGAAGAAAACTAGAATAAGGTTCAAAGAAAAAGAATACACAACCTCAAAACCTTTAGAGCTTGTTCACACTGACCTATGTGGACCTACAAGGACCAAGAGTTTGCAAGGAGAGTCCTAATTTATGTTTTTCATTGATGATTTTACTAGAATGGGTTGGATATGTTTTCTCAAAGAAAAATTAGAAGCACTTAACAAATTCAAAGCCTTTAAAACCTTTGTTGAAAATTAAAAGGAGACAAAAATCAAATGTCTTAGATTAGACAATGGTGGTGAGTTCACCTCAAAAGACTTTGATCTCTTATGTGAAACCCATGGAATAAAAAGACAATTCTTTGCTGCCAGAACACCTCAGCAAAATAGGATTGCTGAGAGAAGGAATAGAACAGTTTAGGAGGCTGCAAGGACTATGCTCAATGAAGCAAAATTGTCTGATGGATATTGGAGGGAAGTTGTGAGAACAACAATATACATATTGAACAAAGGTCAGATAATTATTAATAGTAATAAGACCCCTTATGAACTATGGTTTGGAAGATCTCCATCGGTAAAATACTTCAAGGCGTTTGGAAGTAAGTGCTACATCAAAAGGCTTGATGAGAATCTCAAAAAATTTGATGCTAGATATGATGAAGGTATCTTTCTTGGATATGCCTCTACCAAAAAGGCATACATATGATACAATCTTAGATTACATAATATTGTTGAGAGTGCAGATGTCAAGCTGGATGATCTTAAAAGGATAAGGATAAAAAATCAAGAGATTATACTTGACAATGAAGATGAAGATGATGATGAGTGTTGGCATAGGGGCAGACCCAGGGAACCATTTGTTGGCACAGGGGAAGACCCAGGGTTCAACTCTCAAGAGCGCACCAACAAAGCCCTAACTACTGTCTCTTTCGGAAACACCTACGAAGCATATGCAGTCTCACCCGAAGTAGTTATGGGGGGTTGCAGGGCAGGGATTTCTACAACTAGGAGAATATCAAGTGGATCTTAACACAATACAATGCAGTATGCCTAGCTCACTTATCACTAAAATGTACTCCACATTCTATAGGTCTAATCTAATACAATAATGCAATAACAGTATATCAAAGACAAAGATAAAGCATCAATCATACACACATAACACCAAATATACGTGGTTCACCCTCTCCCTAGGGCTACGTCCACAGAACTGTGCTTATGATATATTAAGGTAAAGCTCACATTTCTTGTCTGCGCTCTCTGCTAGCAAATCTTCTTCTTGTTCTTGCTTTCTCTCCCCCTCTTGTGCACCCAACTACAGGACTTGATCTTTGCACCCAGCTGAAGGTCTTACAATACTAGAAGACTCTTACTCTCAGCACTTATCTCACTCACAATACAATATTCTCTCAATGAACAACAATCAATAACAATGCTCAACAACAGTACCGACCCAAACTAGGTCCTCTCGACCTCTATTTATACAATATAGTCCCTCATCGACAACCTTAGGTCGAGACCTAGGTGTCAAAACTCTAGATATACAAACCATAGGTGTCTAAAACCCTAGGTCAACTTGACCTTCTTTTCTCGGGCTTCACCAACTTGTTTCTCCTTTCTTCCCTCACGGTGATAAGGGTGGCTTTTCCCACTATCTGAGTTGTCCTCAATCCATATACCTTGCTTATCTATCATCCTTGATCTCCTCATCCAACGACTAGCTTTCTTGGGCTTCGCTCCTTCTTTTCTTCTCTTTTTCTTACTTCGACCCAGTAACAGTCATTGTGTCTCCCGCAAAGTTCACATTTTACCTCTTCTTCCTTGATCTTCGCTTGATTCCATACCAAAGGGCCAACAGGCCCCTAACACTCACATGTGACTCGTCCTGAGGCACTTCAGATCTGATCCTTTTATTTTACTTTGACTTTGGACTGTAGAGTGAAGTCTTTGCTCTCTGCTTTATGCCTCCTCTCCATCCCTGTGCATACTGTCTTTTCTGTGTCTGGTACCCAGTTTCAACTACACCTGATACCTAGACCCTTTTCTTCCATTTTTCTACTAAGAGATATGAGGCAGCTGGTTGTCATAGTACAAATTCAGCCAACTCCCATTTACCAACCCTTCCTTCCATTCTTCATTCAGCGTCTTCAGCTGCGCAGCTCCTCCTTCTGTAACATAGGCGATCTCATATGGTCCAAGCCAATGCATTCTGAACTTCCTTGGGTGTTTTATAAACTTACTGTCATACACCAATACTAAGTCACCTTGCTTGAATGCCTTCTTCTTGATGTGCCTGTCATGGTAGGCCTTCTCTCTGTCCTTCTGAACCTGCTAATGAAATCCTACAATAAATCTGTCTTCTTCTAGTTCAACCAACTGTGCAATCCTCTCTTGAACAACTCCAGTGTCATCCATATCTGTAAAAGAATACACCTGCTGGCCTCCCACATTATCTAGCACTTCGTCAGTAAATGGTGTAGGGAAGGGGTCATGCAGACAAGCATCATTCAACTTCCCGAGATCTACGCAGATCCTGATTTCTCCTGTCTTCTTGTCTTGCACCACCATAGGAATAATCCATTCGGACTCTTCAACAGGTTTGATAATGTCTTCTTCCAACATTCTGTCAAGCTCAAGATTCACTTTTTCCTTATACTTTGGGTTCAATCTATAGGGTAGTTTCTTGACTAGCTTCACATATGGTTTCAAAGGTATCCTCATATCCCCCACAGGTCCCTTGATGCCCTTCATATCAGTGAGCTTGGTCGGAAACAAGTCCTTATATTCGTGCAACATATCTGTAATCTTGTCAATGGTAGAAGCATCCCAATAATCTTCGACATTGGCAAGCTTCAGTATTTCCTTTGTCCCAATGTTGACTTTTGTAATCTTGATTGGCTGACCAATAAATGGTAGCTCAAATCCTGGTCCTTTCACATCTGTTTGGCCTTCTGTCTCAGCGATGTTGGCCTTCCTTGGATCATCATCATCATCTGCATTAATGTTGTAACAACCCTTCAGTTTCTGGAGAGGCGTAGTCCACTCATCCACTTCTTGTTCCAAAGGGAGGATATATTCTTCTTCAAATACTTTATGTCTCACAATCTATAGTTTCTAGTCTACTGAAGGATATTGACTTTCAAATAGAGATGTAGTTACAAAATTCCGAGTCATACCTTTCCAATCTGTGGTGATGAGGTGCAGCTCTGCTTGAAGGTACCAGTTGATAGGTGTGGTGTCCAGCGTGTTGATGAATTTCTGCACCCATTGATCTTGTGGAATATCACTCCAAGATTCTTCACAGCTTCGCACATGGTCCTTTGGGAAGCTTTGACCTGTGTACCTTACTTCCCAGCTTTCTACTTGGGCTGAGAACCATGCTGTCATCAAGGTTTGACATTATACCTAGTCTGTAATATTGCTTTTGTGCATCCCCCACCATCTTGTTGGTGTAGCTTTCAGGGCCTCATCCATTGCCAACAGTCTCTGTTGTGTTGGTGCACTTGCTTCAAAGTCCAACAAGAAGGTCTCGAATGGATTCAAACCATCAAAGGTGGGTAAGTTGCTCACTGTTGTACCAATCCAATGAACTTCTCTGGTCAGCCTAGCACACCTTCTTGTGGATACTTCATACATATGATTTTTCCAATTTTCCATCTCTTCTTCTGAGTATGATGAACATGCACTGTCACTTCACCAGCTCAAATTCCCAGTGACTATAGGGTTGATGTAATCATGTTGTCTGGCTGTCAATTTGTAGATGTTTTCCAGTTCGTATGCATGGTCTTCTTCTCTCATGGGCTCTGTGTAACGCTAACCCTCATCTGGATCTAAGGGTGTGATGACCCTAAGGCCATATCTTTTGAATGCCATACGTATTTTATTCAAATCAAAAACAGTAGAACTGTTGAAGGCCCAATCAATTCCTAACAATGCAGGGTAAGGAAAATGGTCATCGACAATTTCAATTACCTCAAAATCTGCAAAGGTTCTAACTCCGTCGATGTCCACAAGGACATGCTCCAATTGTCCAAATGGGCTGATATCTTGTTGATTGGCCATGCGAAGCCTGATAGGGGAATAGATCAGTTTGGGTTTTCCCATCAGTGCCCAAGTTTTCTTTGTCATGACATTAACCTCTGACCCTAAGTCGAGGACCACATAGTCTATGTCATACTCTCCCATCTAAGAATTCAAGTGTAATTGTTTGTTTGTCCTTCTCCTTTTCCCAATTTGGTGTACTTCCCTATTCAGCAAGAGGTCTATCTTTCCTAGCTCATATTGCTTGATTAAATTCTGAAGTTCCCTTACAGTGTTTTCATCCTAGATTAGCTTAATACAAGTATATAGAAATTCCATGAGCTTGCTTGCCTCTTTTTCCTCTCTCGGCAAAGTAGACTGATCGAATACCGGTGGCATTCCATATTCTCTTACTTATATCCATGTTCTTGATTATGAGCCTTGATATCTTCTGAATTCTTTCCTTGCATCTTCAAATGTTCATCTTTCTTTCTTGGCATCAAAATTTTGAGTCTTCTCTGCAACTTTTCTGACTCCTAAGTCTTTTGTAGTCTTTCCCTGGGTCACTCTATCTTCTCCTATAAAAATGCCTCCTTGAGTAATAACAATGACTCTCGGGTCTTCTTCATGAGGTTCAACATATATCAACTACACTTGTGGGTTNAAGATGAAGATGATGATGAGTGTTGGCATAGGGGCAGACCCAGGGAACCATTTGTTGGCACAGGGGAAGACCCAGGGTTCAACTCTCAAGAGCGCACCAACAAAGCCCTAACTACCGTCTCTTTCGGAAACACCTATGAAGCATATGCAGTCTCACCCGAAGTAGTTATGGGGGGTTGCAGGGCAGGGATTTCTACAACTAGGAGAATATCAAGTGGATCTTAACACAATACAACGCAGTATACCTAGCTCACTTATCACTAAAATGTACTCCACATTCTATAGGTCTGATCTAATACAATAATGCAATAACAGTATATCAAAGACAAAGATAAAGCATCAATCATACACACATAACACCAAATATACGTGGTTCACCCTCTCCCTGGGGCTACGTCCATAGAACTGTGCTTATGATATATTAAGGTAAAGCTCACAGTTCTTGTCTGCGCTCTCTGCTAGCAAATATTCTTCTTGTTCTCGCTTTCTCTCCCCCTATTGTGCACCCAACTACAGGACTTGATCTTTGCACCCAGCTGAAGGTCTTACAATACTAGAAGACTCTTACTCTCAGCACTTCTCTCACTCACAATACAATATTATCTCAATGAACAACAATCAATAACAATGCTCAACAACAGTACCGACCCAAACTAGGTCCTCTCGACCTCTATTTATACAATATAGTCCCTCATCGTCAACCTTAGGTCGAGACCTAGGTGTCAAAACTCTAGATATACAAACCATAGGTGTCTAAAACCCTAGGTCAACTTGACCCTCTTTTCTCGGGCTTCACCAACCTGTTTCTCCTTTCTTCCCTCACGGTGATAAGGGTAGCTTTTCCCACTATCTGAGTTGTCCTCAATCCATATACCTTGCTTATCTACCATCCTTGATCTCCTCATCCAACGACTAGCTTTCTTGGGCTTCGCTCCTTCTTTTCTTCTCTTTTTCTTACTTCGACCCAGTAACAGTCATTGTGTCTCCCACAAAGTTCACATTTTACCTCTTCTTCCTTGATCTTCACTTGATTCCATACCAAAGGGACAACAGGCCCCTAACACTCACATGTGACTCATCCTGAGGCACTTCAGATCTGATCCTTTTATTTTACTTTGACTTTGGACTGCAGAGTGAAGTCTTTTCTCTCTTCTTTATGCCTCCTCTCCATCCCTGTGCATACTTTCTTTTCTGTGTCTGGTACCCAGTTTCAACTACACCTGATACCTAGACCCTTTTCTTCCATTTTTCTACTAAGAGATATGAGGCAGCTGGTTTTCATAGTACAAATTCAGCCAACTCCCATTTACCAACCCTCCTTCCATTCTTCGTTCAACGTCTTCAGCTGCGCAGCTCCTCCTTCTGTAACATAGGCGATCTCATATGGTCCAAGCCAATGCATTCTGAACTTCCTTGGGTGTTTTATAAACTTACTATCATACACCAGTACTAAGTCACCTTGCTTGAATGCCTTCTTCTTGATGTGCCTGTCATGGTAGGCCTTCTCTCTATCCTTCTGAACCTGCTGATGAAATCCTACAATAAATCTGTCTTCTTCTAGTTCAACCAACTGTGCAATCCTCTCTTGAACAACTCCAGTGTCATCCATATCTGTAAAAGAATACACCTGCTGGCCTCCCACATTATCTAGCACTTCGTCAGTAAATGGTGTAGGGAAGGGGTCATGCAGACAAGCATCATTCAACTTCCCGAGATCTACGCAGATCCTGATTTCTCCTGTCTTCTTGTCTTGCACCACCATAGGAATAATCCATTCGGACTCTTCAACAGGTTTGATAATGTCTTCTTCCAACATTCTGTCAAGCTCAAGATTCACTTTTTCCTTATACTTTGGGTTCAATCTATAGGGTAGTTTCTTGACTAGCTTCACATATGGTTTCAAAGGTATCCTCATATCCCCCACAGGTCCCTTGATGCCCTTCATATCAGTGAGCTTGGTCGGAAACAAGTCCTTATATTCGTGCAACATATCTGTAATCTTGTCAATGGTAGAAGCATCCCAATAATCTTCGACATTGGCAAGCTTCAGTATTTCCTTTGTCCCAATGTTGACTTTTGTAATCTTGATTGGCTGACCAATAAATGGTAGCTCAAATCCTGGTCCTTTCACATCTGTTTGGCCTTCTGTCTCAGCGATGTTGGCCTTCCTTGGATCATCATCATCATCTGCATTAATGTTGTAACAACCCTTCAGTTTCTGGAGAGGCGTAGTCCACTCATCCACTTCTTGTTCCAAAGGGAGGATATATTCTTCTTCAAATACTTTATGTCTCACAATCTATAGTTTCTAGTCTACTGAAGGATATTGACTTTCAAATAGAGATGTAGTTACAAAATTCCGAGTCATACCTTTCCAATCTGTGGTGATGAGGTGCAGCTCTGCTTGAAGGTACCAGTTGATAGGTGTGGTGTCCAGCGTGTTGATGAATTTCTGCACCCATTGATCTTGTGGAATATCACTCCAAGATTCTTCACAGCTTCGCACATGGTCCTTTGGGAAGCTTTGACCTGTGTACCTTACTTCCCAGCTTTCTACTTGGGCTGAGAACCATGCTGTCATCAAGGTTTGACATTATACCTAGTCTGTAATATTGCTTTTGTGCATCCCCCACCATCTTGTTGGTGTAGCTTTCAGGGCCTCATCCATTGCCAACAGTCTCTGTTGTGTTGGTGCACTTGCTTCAAAGTCCAACAAGAAGGTCTCGAATGGATTCAAACCATCAAAGGTGGGTAAGTTGCTCACTGTTGTACCAATCCAATGAACTTCTCTGGTCAGCCTAGCACACCTTCTTGTGGATACTTCATACATATGATTTTTCCAATTTTCCATCTCTTCTTCTGAGTATGATGAACATGCACTGTCACTTCACCAGCTCAAATTCCCAGTGACTATAGGGTTGATGTAATCATGTTGTCTGGCTGTCAATTTGTAGATGTTTTCCAGTTCGTATGCATGGTCTTCTTCTCTCATGGGCTCTGTGTAACGCTAACCCTCATCTGGATCTAAGGGTGTGATGACCCTAAGGCCATATCTTTTGAATGCCATACGTATTTTATTCAAATCAAAAACAGTAGAACTGTTGAAGGCCCAATCAATTCCTAACAATGCAGGGTAAGGAAAATGGTCATCGACAATTTCAATTACCTCAAAATCTGCAAAGGTTCTAACTCCGTCGATGTCCACAAGGACATGCTCCAATTGTCCAAATGGGCTGATATCTTGTTGATTGGCCATGCGAAGCCTGATAGGGGAATAGATCAGTTTGGGTTTTCCCATCAGTGCCCAAGTTTTCTTTGTCATGACATTAACCTCTGACCCTAAGTCGAGGACCACATAGTCTATGTCATACTCTCCCATCTAAGAATTCAAGTGTAATTGTTTGTTTGTCCTTCTCCTTTTCCCAATTTGGTGTACTTCCCTATTCAGCAAGAGGTCTATCTTTCCTAGCTCATATTGCTTGATTAAATTCTGAAGTTCCCTTACAGTGTTTTCATCCTAGATTAGCTTAATACAAGTATATAGAAATTCCATGAGCTTGCTTGCCTCTTTTTCCTCTCTCGGCAAAGTAGACTGATCGAATACCGGTGGCATTCCATATTCTCTTACTTATATCCATGTTCTTGATTATGAGCCTTGATATCTTCTGAATTCTTTCCTTGCATCTTCAAATGTTCATCTTTCTTTCTTGGCATCAAAATTTTGAGTCTTCTCTGCAACTTTTCTGACTCCTAAGTCTTTTGTAGTCTTTCCCTGGGTCACTCTATCTTCTCCTATAAAAATGCCTCCTTGAGTAATAACAATGACTCTCGGGTCTTCTTCATGAGGTTCAACATATATCAACTACACTTGTGGGTTGTGCTGAGGTCCTCGTCTTTCTTGAAGCTTAGCTAGCAACATAGGGCAATATTCTATAACATGCTCAAAAGAATTGCAATAATTGCAAGTAGTACAAGGGTTCTGACAATCCCTTGCTAGATGTCATGGTTGTGCGCAGTTATAAAAAATTATATATCCTTGGCCTCAACCCATTCCTCCTCCCCGTCCTTGTCCTCTGTATCCACCATGAGGATTGAAGCTTCCTCTTCCCGGGGAGTTGTACTTCATAGAGTTTACTTCTTGTTGTACTTCGCCTTGGATCTTGTATACATCTCTTGACCTTTCATGCATGAGGTCATAGGCCCTACATTATCTATCATCATGCCCTACTGACTTACAGAAGGTGCAATATAGGTTTGCAGGTGTCTGAACATACTTCTGCATGTAATAGCACTCACCAGGCCGATGTCGGTTTCTGCATACTTCACACCAGGGCAATGTGACTGGCTTCAAGGGGTTCAGAGTTCCCAAGGCCAAATATTCATGAAATACAGGGAAATGTTCCTTATCATGGCCCTCTGATTTGCATCTAACACACCAGATGTCTTCTCTTTTGTCCTTTCCCTTATCCTTTTTTATGCCTTCGACCTGTAAAGACAAACTGGTCAGCTGGCTCAAGATCTAGCTCATACCTGAGCTGGATTCTCCCATAGGAGATGATTCAAGCTTCATGGCGATCTCCAGCACCTCAGACTACGAAGAAATTTTTTGTTGCATCAGAGGAACTCTGATGTGTGGTAACAACACAACAATGAACCATTCTTTGTTTTGTTCATCTGGGATCTTAAAAGTTAATCGACCTGTTAAGGTCTTGAATCTCCGATCGAATTCCCAGACAGGTTCGACAAACTTCTGTTTGATCTCCTTCAACTCTGTAATACATTGTGACTTTGATTTGGGTTCTTGAATTTTGCAATCAGCGCATTCTTGATCTCATTGAATGGTTGGGGATGTGCAAGTCCTTGGACAAGATTCATGTACCATCTCAGTGCGTGATCTATAAGAGTAGTGTTGAACTGGGTTCTTTTGACGGCCTCATCAGCGACATTCTTAATATTCCACACAACTTCACATAGGAACTAGTGTTGATATGGGTCTTCATATCCATCCCCTCTAAAGATAGGGAACCTCATCCCATCCTCCATAGAGCTACCTGGGTTTCCTGTCTGAGTAGATGCTGAACTACTAGTAGTAACAATCTGAGGACTCTGATGAATCTGATTGCCTAGTTCTATTGAAACAACAGGAGGGTTAATGATACTTGCTTCACTAGTCTACACAGTTCTTGAGTTTTCTGGCTCGTCCTGGCAAAGTTCTTCAATTGCTCCTTCCTCTGGCCTAGAGGGTTCTAGACGTTCTTCGTCTATTAGATCTGCCTCTTCTCCACTGTAGAAACCTTCTTCTTCGTAGTTTTTCTTGAACAGGTTCTCAAGGTGAACCCCTCTAAACGCTCTCCCACTACGTGTATGTCCAACTCCTGTGTCATTTTCACTGTCCAAATTTTTGAACATTAGATTTTTTGGCTTCAACCAATCTACTATATCTTTAGAATGTTCTTCTCATGCAAGAGCATATTGATTCTCAGCTTCATAAAATGCAAAAAATTCCCTCTGGGTCCTTTGAAAAAGTATCTCTTGGCTTGGATATATGATTCTACTTTGTCGACAACAAATTCAGTGATATACCCTCCAATGGTATTATCAAACCAATGATCTACTGCTCTCGATACAACGTTTTTNATGAAATCCTACAATAAATCTGTCTTCTTCTAGTTCAACCAACTGTGCAATCCTCTCTTGAACAACTCCAGTGTCATCCATATCTGTAAAAGAATACACCTGCTGGCCTCCCACATTATCTAGCACTTCGTCAGTAAATGGTGTAGGGAAGGGGTCATGCAGACAAGCATCATTCAACTTCCCGAGATCTACGCAGATCCTGATTTCTCCTGTCTTCTTGTCTTGCACCACCATAGGAATAATCCATTCGGACTCTTCAACAGGTTTGATAATGTCTTCTTCCAACATTCTGTCAAGCTCAAGATTCACTTTTTCCTTATACTTTGGGTTCAATCTATAGGGTAGTTTCTTGACTAGCTTCACATATGGTTTCAAAGGTATCCTCATATCCCCCACAGGTCCCTTGATGCCCTTCATATCAGTGAGCTTGGTCGGAAACAAGTCCTTATATTCGTGCAACATATCTGTAATCTTGTCAATGGTAGAAGCATCCCAATAATCTTCGACATTGGCAAGCTTCAGTATTTCCTTTGTCCCAATGTTGACTTTTGTAATCTTGATTGGCTGACCAATAAATGGTAGCTCAAATCCTGGTCCTTTCACATCTGTTTGGCCTTCTGTCTCAGCGATGTTGGCCTTCCTTGGATCATCATCATCATCTGCATTAATGTTGTAACAACCCTTCAGTTTCTGGAGAGGCGTAGTCCACTCATCCACTTCTTGTTCCAAAGGGAGGATATATTCTTCTTCAAATACTTTATGTCTCACAATCTATAGTTTCTAGTCTACTGAAGGATATTGACTTTCAAATAGAGATGTAGTTACAAAATTCCGAGTCATACCTTTCCAATCTGTGGTGATGAGGTGCAGCTCTGCTTGAAGGTACCAGTTGATAGGTGTGGTGTCCAGCGTGTTGATGAATTTCTGCACCCATTGATCTTGTGGAATATCACTCCAAGATTCTTCACAGCTTCGCACATGGTCCTTTGGGAAGCTTTGACCTGTGTACCTTACTTCCCAGCTTTCTACTTGGGCTGAGAACCATGCTGTCATCAAGGTTTGACATTATACCTAGTCTGTAATATTGCTTTTGTGCATCCCCCACCATCTTGTTGGTGTAGCTTTCAGGGCCTCATCCATTGCCAACAGTCTCTGTTGTGTTGGTGCACTTGCTTCAAAGTCCAACAAGAAGGTCTCGAATGGATTCAAACCATCAAAGGTGGGTAAGTTGCTCACTGTTGTACCAATCCAATGAACTTCTCTGGTCAGCCTAGCACACCTTCTTGTGGATACTTCATACATATGATTTTTCCAATTTTCCATCTCTTCTTCTGAGTATGATGAACATGCACTGTCACTTCACCAGCTCAAATTCCCAGTGACTATAGGGTTGATGTAATCATGTTGTCTGGCTGTCAATTTGTAGATGTTTTCCAGTTCGTATGCATGGTCTTCTTCTCTCATGGGCTCTGTGTAACGCTAACCCTCATCTGGATCTAAGGGTGTGATGACCCTAAGGCCATATCTTTTGAATGCCATACGTATTTTATTCAAATCAAAAACAGTAGAACTGTTGAAGGCCCAATCAATTCCTAACAATGCAGGGTAAGGAAAATGGTCATCGACAATTTCAATTACCTCAAAATCTGCAAAGGTTCTAACTCCGTCGATGTCCACAAGGACATGCTCCAATTGTCCAAATGGGCTGATATCTTGTTGATTGGCCATGCGAAGCCTGATAGGGGAATAGATCAGTTTGGGTTTTCCCATCAGTGCCCAAGTTTTCTTTGTCATGACATTAACCTCTGACCCTAAGTCGAGGACCACATAGTCTATGTCATACTCTCCCATCTAAGAATTCAAGTGTAATTGTTTGTTTGTCCTTCTCCTTTTCCCAATTTGGTGTACTTCCCTATTCAGCAAGAGGTCTATCTTTCCTAGCTCATATTGCTTGATTAAATTCTGAAGTTCCCTTACAGTGTTTTCATCCTAGATTAGCTTAATACAAGTATATAGAAATTCCATGAGCTTGCTTGCCTCTTTTTCCTCTCTCGGCAAAGTAGACTGATCGAATACCGGTGGCATTCCATATTCTCTTACTTATATCCATGTTCTTGATTATGAGCCTTGATATCTTCTGAATTCTTTCCTTGCATCTTCAAATGTTCATCTTTCTTTCTTGGCATCAAAATTTTGAGTCTTCTCTGCAACTTTTCTGACTCCTAAGTCTTTTGTAGTCTTTCCCTGGGTCACTCTATCTTCTCCTATAAAAATGCCTCCTTGAGTAATAACAATGACTCTCGGGTCTTCTTCATGAGGTTCAACATATATCAACTACACTTGTGGGTTCTGCTGAGGTCCTCGTCTTTATTGAAGCTTAGCTAGCAACATAGGGAAATATTCTATAACATGCTCAAAAGAATTGCAATAATTGCAAGTAGTACAAGGGTTCTGACAATCCCTTTCTAGATGTCATGGTTGTGCGCAGTTATAAAAAATTATATATCCTCGGCCTCAACCCATTCCTCCTCCCCGTCTTTGTCCTCTGTATCCACCATGAAGATTGAAGCTTCCTCTTCCCGGGGAGTTGTACTTCATAGAGTTTACTTCTTGTTGTACTTCTCCTTGGATCTTGTATACATCTCTTGACCTTTCATGCATGAGGTCATAGGCCCTACATTATCTATCATCATGCCCTACTGACTTACAGAAGGTGCAATATAGGTTTGCAGGTGTCTGAACATACTTCTGCATGTAATAGCACTCACCAGGCCGATGTCGGTTTCTGCATACTTCACACCAGGGCAATGTGACTGGCTTCAAGGGGTTCAGAGTTCCCAAGGCCAAATATTCATGAAATACAGGGAAATGTTCCTTATCATGGCCCTCTGATTTGCATCTAACACACCAGATGTCTTCTCTTTTGTCCTTTCCCTTATCCTTTTTTATGCCTTCGACCTGTAAAGACAAACTGGTCAGCTGGCTCAAGATCTAGCTCATACCTGAGCTGGATTCTCCCATAGGAGATGATTCAAGCTTCATGGCGATCTCCAGCACCTCAGACTACGAAGAAATTTTTTGTTGCATCAGAGGAACTCTGATGTGTGGTAACAACACAACAATGAACCATTCTTTGTTTTGTTCATCTGGGATCTTAAAAGTTAATCGACCTGTTAAGGTCTTGAATCTCCGATCGAATTCCCAGACAGGTTCGACAAACTTCTGTTTGATCTCCTTCAACTCTGTAATACATTGTGACTTTGATTTGGGTTCTTGAATTTTGCAATCAGCGCATTCTTGATCTCATTGAATGGTTGGGGATGTGCAAGTCCTTGGACAAGATTCATGTACCATCTCAGTGCGTGATCTATAAGAGTAGTGTTGAACTGGGTTCTTTTGACGGCCTCATCAGCGACATTCTTAATATTCCACACAACTTCACATAGGAACTAGTGTTGATATGGGTCTTCATATCCATCCCCTCTAAAGATAGGGAACCTCATCCCATCCTCCATAGAGCTACCTGGGTTTCCTGTCTGAGTAGATGCTGAACTACTAGTAGTAACAATCTGAGGACTCTGATGAATCTGATTGCCTAGTTCTATTGAAACAACAGGAGGGTTAATGATACTTGCTTCACTAGTCTACACAGTTCTTGAGTTTTCTGGCTCGTCCTGGCAAAGTTCTTCAATTGCTCCTTCCTCTGGCCTAGAGGGTTCTAGACGTTCTTCGTCTATTAGATCTGCCTCTTCTCCACTGTAGAAACCTTCTTCTTCGTAGTTTTTCTTGAACAGGTTCTCAAGGTGAACCCCTCTAAACGCTCTCCCACTACGTGTATGTCCAACTCCTGTGTCATTTTCACTGTCCAAATTTTTGAACATTAGATTTTTTGGCTTCAACCAATCTACTATATCTTTAGAATGTTCTTCTCATGCAAGAGCATATTGATTCTCAGCTTCATAAAATGCAAAAAATTCCCTCTGGGTCCTTTGAAAAAGTATCTCTTGGCTTGGATATATGATTCTACTTTGTCGACAACAAATTCAGTGATATACCCTCCAATGGTATTATCAAACCAATGATCTACTGCTCTCGATACAACGTTTTTGACTCTTTTAACCTTCTGGATCAACGTCGGTGTCCAAACCACATGGGGTCTAGATCTTATCTCGAATTGGGTATCAGCTAACCTATCCAACCACTCAAACAAATCCCGATGGATTCCTCCAAAGAAGATCTCGTGGATGTCGGTGAAAATGTATCTTTGTAGCCAATCTTTAGTACTCAGCTTAGGGTTCTTGTTTTGGGCTTTAGCGAAGTCCCTCTCTTGATCTTCTATCCAATTTTGAATCTCTATATTCGATGGGCACCACCTTGACATTCCCTCACAAAGATTTTGGTCCCGACAACAGAACCATTTGTTAGCACAGGGGAAGAGCCAGGGTTCAATGCTCAAGAGCGCACCAACAAATCCCTAACTACCGACCCTTTCGGCAACACCTGTGAAGCAGATGCAGTATCACCCAAAGTAGCTATGGGGGGTTGTAGGAAAGGGATGTCTACAACCAGGGGAATATCAAGTGGAACTTAACACAATACAACGCAGTATACCTAGCTCACTTATCACTAAAATCTACTCCACATTCTATAGGTATGATCTAATACAATAATTCAATAACAGTATATCAAAGAGAAAGATAAAGCATCAATCATACACACATAACACCATATAGACGTGGTTCACCCTCTCCCTATGGCTATGTCCACAGAACTGTTCTTATGATATATTAAGGTAAAGCTTAAATTTCTTGTCTGTGCTCTCTGCTAGCAGGTCTTCTTCTTCTTCTCTCTTTCTCTCCCCCTCCTGCACACCCAACTGTAGGACTTGATCTTCACACCTAGATAAAGATCTTACAATACCAGAAGGATCTTACTCTCAACACTTCTCTCACTCATAATACAAAATGAACAATAATCAATAACAATGCTCAACAACAGTACCGACCCAACCTAGTTCCTCTCAACCTCTATTTATACAATATAGTCCCTCACTGACAGCCTTAGGTCGAGACCTAGGTGTCAAAACCCTATATATACAAACCCTAGGTCAACTTGACCCTCTTTTCCCGGGCTTCACCAACCTGTCTCTCCTTTCTTCCCGCGCGGTGCTAACGTTGGCTTTTCCCGCTATTTGAGTTGTCCTCGATCCATATACCTTTCTTATCTATCATCCCTAGTCTCCTCATCCAACATCTAGATTTCTTGGGCTTCACTCCTTCTTTTCTTCTCTTTTTCTTACTTCGACCCAGTAACAGTCACTATGTCTCCTGCGAAGTTTGCATTTTACCTCTTCTTCCTTGATCTTCGCTTGATTCCATACCCAAGGGACAACAATGAGTCAGTTGGTACACAAGCAGAAGAAGTAGAAGAGGGTAAAGAAGAAATGGAAGAGGATTATATAGATACTAGTGAAGAAGAAGAGGATATTCAATAAGAAGAGATAAGAGAAGAATCCCCAAGAAGAGACACAAAGACACCCTCTAGAATGACTCAAAAGAATCATCCTGAAGAACTGATTATTGGAAATAAGAGTGATGGACTGAAAACAAGAAGAAAACTATTGTATCAAACATAAATAACACTTTTGTCACATATTGAGCCCAACTCAATCAAAGAGGCATGTAAAGATGAGAATTGGGTCAATTCTATGAATGAAGAATTGGACCAGATTGAAAAAAATCAAACCTGGGAACTAGTTCCAAGACCAAAAAACAAAAATGTCATTGGAACTTGTTGGCAACCATTTCACATTTTTATCCTATCCTTATAAGCTGCCTACCCAAGTGTTTTGTAACCCTTGATTTTCATCGCAATCTTTGAATAAAACGACACTATTATCTCGTTCATTTGCACACCTTCCTTTGTTCTCGTTTTCACGACTGCAAGCATGAAAAATATGATTTCGAAGTCACATTAAAATCATCACTGGATTATTATGGTACTCTTGTCTATGTGTTCATTTCATTTCCAATTTGATTATAGTCGCACAGTTGGCAAGACTCCAAGATCCTTACTCATTTGGCATTCTTTTGTTGTTAATATGATTTCAATTTTTATGGGACTGTGATGATTTTCTAATGATTGTGATTCAATCGTTGGTGGTTTGATGTTCTATAATCTTTAATCGATTTTCTTGACAGATTGGTTTCATGAAAACACATTGGCATTGTGGTTAGACCCTTGGTGTAATCATTTCATAAAAAACATATTTGTTATGATCGAAACCTTGGTGTTGATTTCGAATCATTGTTTGATTTTAAAACTATGCAAACGCTATGCTTATGCAAATTTTTGGGTCGACTTACCATAGATTTCATTAATTGTTTGAACGAAATTGTTTTTAACATGTGCAATAGTGATTTCAATCGCTATATGCACCGTCAGTTGTACATTGGGATATGACTGTTTTGCATAGGCCTGATCTAGTTCCACCACCCTCGCACACTCGGGCATTAATGCCTTTCTCCTATCCCGGGTAACCTCTGTTGGTTTTCGGGGAAGCCTGTGAGCTATTCGATCCTGCGTTTACCCTGACCAAACCCTTGTGTGTTTGCCCTGCTCACTGTGTGCCCCCGTCTATGGCACTTGTGGTGCGCATAGAGCCAAATGGTAGCCAAACACTCCTGTTGTTCGACAATGCTCGTCAAGATTTAGAAAACAATGGTTGGCTGGTGTTTATCCAAAGTTTTGAGGGTTTCAACCTTTCGGTTGCCCAACAATTTTTCCTCACCTTTGACGGATGCAGGGATAAGGTCGAAGACATATAGCTCGAGCTTAATGAGGAATTCCTAAGCTCGGCTACGGTCTTACCAGCTGCGGGGCAAATATGGTTTAAGAAATCCAAAGTAGATGAAGTACCGTGGACGCTCCTATTCACATCAAGGAAGATTGTTTCCTGTGATAGAGGTATGCCTATCACTACCCTCAAACCCAGGTGGCACAATCTTTTGGCAATTGTTAAGTAGTTTGTGACCTGCGAAGGTCAGTATGGCCTGGTATTTTTGTATCATCCTTCGGTTATTGATGAATTTTATAGGCTACCCTCTGAATATGCCACATTATCGTTTGTGTAGTCTGTACAAGATGTCTAAAATATTCAAGCGTGAGAAGGCTGATAGCAGTCTTTTCCATCACTACTTGATCAAACTCATTATCGTCCACCATTTGAGCCTCAGTGGCGATAGTTGGCAAGCTTTCCTATCAAGGAATGGCTTTGCCACTCCCGAGTCTGCTCAATTCGACAAGGTGGTGGTTACTGAAACTCTGGTTGGACCAGCCGTGCCACTTCACATCCTTCTATCCCCTGTCAAACCCTCGGATTGCCCCGACGTAGACCTACCTGATACCATGGCCGACCCATGTGCTAAAGACAAGACTAAGACCGCTAAGAAGCCTGTGATGAAGAAGGGTAAGGGTGGTACTGGTGTCAATAGTAAAGGGAAGAAAAATGCATGATGGATATCCAGATGTTCCAGGAACAGGCCCAAGAAAAACGTTGATCAGAAGCCAATAGTCTTGAGCAAGGACTCAGACTTTGATATTGAGCATTTCCTAGCCGAAGAATATCCCTATTCTCATGGCCTATGCTCTATGGAAACCTATGACTATGTCTCTAACTTACCTCTGTGCCTCAAAAATGACCTTAATTGCCCAGGAATTAAGCTTCACAATCAAACCCCTGGTAACTTGAAAGAACCCTCGCCTGTGATGCCAAAGCCCGATCAGACATCGTGTACACAATGTAATTCCTAAATTGAACGTTATTACACCGACGTTCCCCTGTTGCAGTCTAAGATCAAATCATTAGAGGAACAAGTTACAGTGCTGTCAAAAGAGAGAGACAGGCTTCAAGCCAATGAGAAGAAACAAAAAACCATCGGTTCAATTGTCTTAAGAAACGTTGAGGCAACAACGGCCTTTGTCAATTCAAAGTTATCATGATCAAAGCATTTTCTTACTGCTCAGGTATGAATTTCAATATTAATTTTTCTTTATGAGTTGGTTTGAATTAATATAATCGATTGGATTTGCTTTCAATAGCTCTGTTCATTTTGATAGATTCAAAACGACTCTGTTATTTTTCGTTTTACCAAAAATGATATCATTATGAATCATGTACAAAATATTTGTTTTCTAATCTCATACACAGCTATGATTTGGTTAATGCTATTTTATTGTTCTTGGATTAGTATAAACGATTCGTTTGTTTTCGATTCTGTTTGGTTTTCTTTTGAAACAATTTTCTATGCTTGAATCAAGGTAGTCGATTGGGTTTGCTTTTGATTAGTTTTGTTTGTTTTTAATAKATTCAAAACAATCTTGTTGACTTCGATTTACCAGAAATGATTMTGTTTCGTTTGAATAAATATTTTCATTTGGATCATRATTGCATTCGACCTGTATAAGAGATTGGTTTGCTAAAATCATGTGGCTATGTTTTGACTGATGCGATTTTGCATAACGATTGTGTCGGCCCCAAACTGTTTCGATTCRTTCTTGTTCGATTTGATTTGCAAACRATTGTTGTGTGCCTTGAATTAGCATAATTACTTGTATGAGTTGGATTGGTATCAAAGATAGATTTGATACTTCTCTGTTAGTGTTGATTTTGAAAAAYGATTATGTTAAGTTCAGATTGACATATTTTGTCTCTATTGAATTCGTATGAAAGACTTGGATAAATCGATTATATTCTGTTTTGAAATTGGTTCAAGAGATGATTTCGTWGGTTCCCCAACTGTCAATCGATTCTGTTTTCTCCCAATTGGCAATAACAAACGTTTGAYATTTTGCATGTATTCCTGTCACCATTCARTTAAGAAACCACGATTTCGTTTGTTTCAATTYGCATACAAGTTGGGTTTGGTGTGGCATGAATGATTCRCTCTGTTTAGAATTAGTAATTAAATATTTGGTTTAATAAGTTGAATATAATTCTGTTAAGTWTTGGATTGATTTTAAAACGATTCTGTGTTCAAATTAGACCAGCTACAGAATCGCAAGATTCTATAGCTAGTCTTAAAATTTAGATTTTTGTTAATTTTATCAATAAAACATTATCTAAACTTTTGTATTCTTGTCTACTTACAGGTACCTACGAATWTCATTGAAAAATGGGACATGCTGTAGCAGYTTAGATATAGTTTTCAGTTGTTAGTCATAAGCAAAAAATAGGGACTTGGGATATTATCCCCAAATTTCTTGTAAACTGTTTTGATAATTCCCACAGGGATGTTTTACCCTGTGRTATTTATAAACTCATTTATTTTTTGTAATGAAACTCATCATCATCATCACTGTGGGGAGAACCAGAATATGGATTTATAATAATACAGACTGGGATGAAAGTTGATGTCTTGTAACAACTTTAGCTTTCAATATATCAAACTTTTATTTCAAGTTTTCTTCATATCGGTTTGCAATCAATTACCGACTACTTTAGCTATCGTAATTCGTTTCAGGTTGATGTGATTTGGTTTATGTGTTGTCCATATCCGATCTCTCTTATTTTAAAATTACAACAATTACTTTGTTTCAATTTAAGGAATTAAAGGTTTACCTTCTTCGTTAAATGAATCATTTTGTACAGATCTTGCACACAGATTTATCTAACTGAGACGATTTGTAAATCATAAGATTGTTGTCAATTTTATGTCTTGTTTGTCCTGTTGTTTATATTCAAAAGAGAACTGTTGCTTCTTGTTTACGAGAAGCCTGTGAAGAATCTAGTGCGGGTTTCCTCCCACCGAACAACTGAATTGAATACTTTACACGGGACAAATTGGAAAGCGTTATTATAGGTTAGTTTATTAAGTTATTTAAGTAGTTTAGATAGATATATAGTTCAGATTTATAGTTAGGATTATTATTTTAATTTTTCAACCTAGATAGTTTCCATTTTATTTCTTTCTCATAAAATTATAAAAATAAAAAAAAGCAATAGCCTTGCTGTCATAGGACAGTGTACAAATGATTTTTGCAGGTTTTCATTTAAATTTGTAATCTGTAAATATTGTACATTTGTGATTAATATTTAATTTTGTTGATAATTTAACATTTAATGTCATAGAATTATTGCTACATAATATTAGGTAATAGATTGTATGTATATATTTTAGATTTGTTTATAGTTTTTTAGATTAGTTCCTTAGTGTAGTTTTCTTTTGTTTTCCTAGGACTTAGATCGGCCAACAGAGCCACTAAACCCGTTAGGGTGGATCATCCCAAACGACTTGGGTTATTTAGACAACCCCGGACCGGATCCACTCTTCCAGTTGGCGAGCGTTCATTTTTCGCCCGTCAACAGAACTAAATGGGTGTATAAAAACAAAATGAATGAGAATGGGCAAGTAATAAGGAACAAATCTAGATTGGTATGTAAAGGATATGATCAAGTTGAAGGAGTATACTATGAAGAAACCTTTGCACTTGTGGTCAGATTAGAGGCAATTAGGATGTTCCTAGCCTTCTCCAGCTACAAAAAATTTAAAGTATACCAAATGGATGTCAATTCATCATTTCTCAATGGAAACTTAGAAGAAGAAGTCTATATTGAGCAACCAGAAGGGTTTAAATTAACTAGAAAAGGAGACTATGTCTTTAAACTAAATAAAACACTCTATGGGCTAAAACAAGCACCTAGAGCTTGGTATGCAAGGCTAGATTCCTACTTACAAAAACAAGGCCTCAAAAGGGGATCAATAGACAACAATCTTTATTGTAAAATTGATGGTAATAACATGATGATTGTGGAAGTATATGTTGATGATATTATATTTGGAAGTGATGATGGAAAAATGAGTAATGACTTTGTTAGGATGATGCAGCAAGAATTTGAAATTTATTTGCTTGACGAACTAAATTTCTTTCTTGGATTACAAATAATACAGTCCAAAAGAGGAGTATTTATCCATCAGTCTAAGTATGTTAAATATATGATTAATATATTCTAGTTAGAGGATTGCAAACCTGTTAGTACACCTATGACAGTTGGATGCAAACTAAGCAAGGAAGATGAGTCCAAAGTTGTAGATCCAAAGCACTACAGATCAATGATTGGGAGTTTACTCTATGTAACAACTTCCAGACCTGATGCCAAGCAAGTTGTTGGGATGGTGGCTAGATTCCAAGCAACACCAGAGGAGAGCCATGTTCAAGCTGTAAAATGAATCTTTTGGTTTGTGGTACCTTAGCAAGTATTCATTCACATTAAAAGCCTATTCAGATGCTGATTGGGAAGATAGTGTAGATGACAGAAAAAGTACAAGTGGAGGAGAATTATTTTTGGGAGAAGCATTGGTAGCTTGGATAAGTAAGAAACAATCCTCAATTCTTTATCTAGCACTAAAGATGAGTATATTGCAGCAACAGAATCTTGCACACAAGTGGAATGGATGAAATAAACCTTACAAGACATCAAAATAGTATTTGAAGAACCTACAATTATCCACTGTGATAATAAAAGCGCTATAAGTCTCTCCAAGAATCCTGTCTAGCACTCCAAATCAAAACATATTCCCATAAAATACCATTATCTAAGAGATCAGGAGAAAATAAGAACATTAAATTGGAATATGTCCCAACACAAGAACATGTGGCAGATATTTTCACAAAACCCTTAAGCATAGATGTATTTGAATATCTCAGGCATAAATTGGGAGTAATCCCTCTTCCAACCTAAATCTCTCAAGAAAATAATGCATCAATTGGCACCAAATCAGGGGGAGACATTAATCAAAATCAGAAAGAGTCATTCAGTTATGACAAGAAAAGTATGATTGGAGGATAAGTTACCCGTGTTTAGATTATGATCAGAAGTATATAGACAGACAGAGATTTAAAATAGAGGAAGAAACCATTTTCCATTGATGTCAAAGGGAGAGAATAATTTCAGAAGAGAGAAGCATCATCACAGGGGGAGACTGTGTATAAAGTTGGTTTGTTGCCATCAATGAAAAAGGGGGAGATTGTTGGACATAGTGTCATTGATGTGATGATAAATTGGTATGATGAATTGTCATTGATATCAATAGTATTATGGTTGATGTCAAACAGTTGGACGATGTGCAGAGATAAAAACTCAGGAGGGTTAGAGAATAAAGATCAAATCTCATAAGAGATGGCGCGATGAATTGAATACAATGAAAGAAGAATTAAACTACTCGCTAGTTATAATACCGCAATTGGTCTAGATTGTCAGATCTCATAAAATCAAATATCGATGACTGTGGTTGATCCAAAAAATGATCAGATTAAGTCAGATTAAATCGTGAACATCGGATGCACAATCGCCAGATCAACGACAGGAATAGATTGCGGATATCAAAAGGAGAATTAAATATCATGCTATTTCCAATCCCGCAATCAGTCAGGACCGTCAGATCTTATATCTTCGAAGATCGATGATTGTGGTTGACTCACCAACAACGCAAAACTTCAAATTATGGAGTTTGGGTGATGAGTTAAATCACTCGCAAGTTTTGGTTATGAAATCATCCTTGATCCTTAATCTGCTTCAAGAGTCTTCATGACTGTTGGATCACCTTAAATGGAAGGATAAGATAAGTAGGGAAAAATGATTGAGAATTCGATTATCCAAATATATGTTAGCCGTCAGATCACTTTAAGTGGAAGGATAGGAGAAGAAAAGATGGAGGGTCGTTAGACTTAAACCAAGGCAAAGAAGCATCATAGATAGATCAAGCCGTCGATCTAAGATCTTGATCAAACGAACATAATTCACTTCAGGTCTAAATATGTGAGGAGGTTATGCTTCGGGAATATCACTTCGAAAGTTTTGTGAAATCGAGATATCGAAATACCCAAAGTCTCAAAAGACAAAATTCCGAAGTCACTCTCAACCATCGATCTGAGATACCCTTCGGACGCTATTCTGACCGTTAGATCAACGAGATGAATATGTGTCACATCGGGAGATCTATGTCAGCAGACCATGTCAGCAAGGACATGTGACAAACCACATTGACAGACCATGTAAGCAAGGAAACGTGGCACAGTCAGATAATGACAAGTGTCAAGTTGAAATCAGCATCTCAAGTACGAGCAAATCAAGAATCAGAGTGACACGTGATATACACTCGGCTCATGCCATGTCATCAAGTGACATAAGAAAGTTACGTCACTTCGAGAGTTTTACTTCGGGAGTTTCACCACCAGCAAATTCCCTAAGTCCTGAAGTATCGAATGCTGAAGTCCCGAAGTGGACACGATTCGTCTGATCTGAAGATCATTTTGGGTGTATTCTCAACCGTTGATCATATTACAGTGGAAGGATAGTGTAAGTAGAATAGACGAAGTCCCGGAGTAAATGGTGGCCATCCATCTAAATGCTTGATTAAGTCCTAGCCATCGTATTAATAAATGAAAGGATATGTGTAAGGATCGAACATGACCATTGATCTGGTTATGGGAAATAAATGTGAACTGTCCGATCTGTTCGATGAAGTCCCAAAGTCCTGACTATTTTCCATATCATCAGGGGATTAAATCGTGATTGTTGATTTGATAAGCACTCAAGCACTCATTTGGCCTAGCGTCTGGTCACCGCCATTGGTCATATGGAATAAGAGATTAAAAATGCAAGATATAATACGTCGCTAAATTTATAAGCCTGTGGTTTTGTATCACTCAGTCACATGTAATGGTTTGAAGGAAGCACCTTTGCAGAACTTGGTTTCTGCAAATAAATGCATAGATTCGGTATCAAGTTAAAAGGACGAAATTGATCCATAACTGTGATAAATTTATGAAAAATCCTTCACAATAAAAATGTTAAAACAATGATTATGGTTAAGTTAAACGAAGAGGTGCGATGGTCCAAATAAAGGGACACAATGTATAACACTCATGCCATTGTGAAGAATATATAAAAGAGAAAGAGTGGTGAGAAGTGTCTTTGTAGTTCGAATCAGAAGATATATTAAATCAAAGGAGCAGAGAAAGATGCAGTAAATACTTGATACAAAAGATTTTTCCATATTTAGAAAATAAGGGTGGTTGGGTGGTGCAAGGGCAGGTTGGTGCCTGCAGAGGGAGTTGGTGCTTCCTTGTCAGTTGTAGCTGACTAAACAGGGGTTCATAGCCTCCTACCAGTTAGTTCTAGTGAACAAGGATATGGGTGCATCGTGATCAGTTGGTGTTGATCGAAAAGGAAGAATATTTTCCTTCTATGTAACATGTAAAACAAATTTTGCAGTTAATAGTAAAGCGTTTGTGGTTTTTCCCAATTGGGTTCCATGATAAAATATTGTGTCAAAATTCTATTTTCATAAATAAAAGAAAATGATAAAATTATTGTGTCACTGATTCACCCCCCTATGTCGGAAAAATTGTGAACAAAGAAATAACCTTCTAGAAAATTTAACCATTTTTCCAAAGAATCTGCATCGATCGGACCTTCGAAGACGGGAATATCAAAATTAACTTGTACCTTTAATGAAGTAGTATTTCCAAAGTGACTACTTGACGAAGATGTACTTGTTATTGTTGGAAACCGTTGAAGGATTTGGGAAAAATTCTCCAACATCTCATTCCTCTATTGCGCGAGGGCTTCTTCTAGAAACAACTTGATGGGATATTATTCTCCCTCATTCCTCTTCTCTTCCACCATGGGAGGCCGCTTGGGATGGTGAGAGAGTTTATTCTCAAGGGAAGATAGCTCGAGACCCAAATCTCTATATCCTGACCTCATCAGGGACATGCACAAGAAATGAAAAGGAGTAGCCTCCTCTGATACCATTGATCTAGAATATTTTGAGAGCGAAATGAAGGTTGCGATATAAAAATGAAATATATAGAGATATTGTGAGATACACAAAAATAGGGCAATAAACATAGAGATATAATAATTCACAATTTGTTTTAATGAGATAATGTATAGAAACTGTAAAATTGCAGAGTGAATGACTTGGTAGAATGGTGGCAACTTATCTATGAGAAGAGATGTGATGGCTACACTTATTGGAAAGAATATGATGATGATTAAAATGAGGCTCTATAGGCCTTTTTATCATAAATAAAATCCAAAACCCTAACCCCGGAAGATGAAACGCCAAAAGGTTTGCAGGCCCTGATGGGGATAGTTGGTACGTCAACTTTTCGTGGGCATAACATTTGCATACGATCTCAATTTTGGGCACATGATATCTTGTTTGAAAGGTATATCCAAGGACTACATATTTTGGCATAACACTTTGACCAAAGCCTATAGTGTGACTGTGGCGGGCCCAAAAAACGTTGTTTAGGGCCTCAAAATGACCCTAGAAGTTTAGGACTCGAAAATATGTAGAAAATTGTCAAGGTGGAAACCCTTGTTTTGATCCAGTGGAATAGGCGGGTGGCCACTGATTTTATATTGGATCAATCCTACCCCATTAGGAAGCAATGGTATCCATTGCATCAGGTCCTTGGGAAAGAGTTTTCTTAATCTGGACCTTGGTGAGTTGTTTTCCTTGCTGGAAAATCTTCCCTGCTTAGCTTGTTGAAGGCTATTATGAACCTGTTGTTGGAGGGGTTGGATTTGTTTAACCAATCCGATTGCATAATCTTCCTGAGTGGGAGGAATTTTTCGATGAAGGTGCAACATGAATAACATGAAGGGATTTGTCATAACTTGGTTTGACTGGGCAGTGTGGAGGCACCCTCGTAGTTGTAGTAGGAATATCTTTTTGCTCTTCTACAATATTTTTGATATGCTTCTGCTGGATAGAAGGGTATTGGGCCGAGGTTGCAGTGGTTGTAGTGTCCTTCTCTTATAAAACAATTGTGAAGAGGATAAATTTTGCAGTATGAGAGATGACTTTGCAACACTTTTTTTTCGAAACAGTAGTCATAACTACCTCTAGTATCATGTAGGAATGACCCTCCAAAGTATCAATGACTCTATGGGGTTGAGACTCATAAAAAACATGACGCATCCAAATATATGGTTTTCCTAAAAGAACATCACAATCTTCCATTGGGGAAACATCAGACAATATGTCATCCTTGAAGGGATTGATGCCATATGATAGGCGAAACTACTGGATGTCATGGAGATCTCATCCTTGGCGAAGCCATTCGATGTTGTATGGATGAGAGTGTGGTGTTATCGGAAAATCCAACTAATTGATGACATTTGCTGAGATGGGGTACTTTTGGCTTCCGTTATCAACAATAAAATGCAGTGGGGTCCCCTTTACCCACATTTGTGAATGGAAAAGGTGCTCCCTCTCCTCAGGATCCTCTAGTGTTACTATTTCGGTCATGAGAGTAGCGGTGGGTTATGCGTCAATTATTTGTCTCCTTTTATTGTTGTATAAATCAGAGTCTCAAATGGGGCTCAGCTCTATTTCTTTGAGATCAACCAAAAATAATTGTTTCGAGCGACATTCATCAGTGTTGTGCCAAGGAATTTTGTGGAAGTCGCACCACTTCCCATTGTCCTTCTTCGTCTTCCCATTGCTATTATTTTCATGGGGATTGGAATGGTTTTCTTGAGGTTGGGTATTATATGATTTGGGTCTTCCTTTACCATACTTTGGTTGTTGCAGATTTGCAGATCCAAATTCCCACTTGTTCTATTGTTTAAATTTCTGCTCGATTTTAACAACATATCTATAAGCGACTCTTAGTGATGAGATGTAAATAAACTCCATTTCGGATTGGATGTACCTCTGTAGAGACCTGCAATATTTCATAACCATATTTCGCTCAGATCCTTTGATACCCATCTTGGTGCGAAAGGTATGGAAGGTATTTGTGAACTATGAAATTGTTTGCTCCCTCTTTTGATGTATCTATGTACCATATCATGTACTAGTCATCATAGTTTCCCACAAGGTTATATTTATCTTTGACTGCATCCATAAATGAATCCCAAGTGGGATCGTCCCCAAATATTCTAGAATCCTATGGAATTTTTCTCCTAGAAATTTTTCCACAAATGTTTGACATGGGGGAGAGCCTTGAGGAGCACAAAGGTGATCTTTTCTCTGTCGGAAAAATTGTGAACAGAGAAATAACCTTCTAGAAAATTTAACCATTTTTCCAAATCATCNGCATAAATTGGGAGTAATCCCTCTTCCAACCTAAATCTCTCAAGAAAATAATGCATCAATTGGCACCAAATCAGGGGGAGACATTAATCAAAATCAGAAAGAGTCATTCAGTTATGACAAGAAAAGTATGATTGGAGGATAAGTTACCCGTGTTTAGATTATGATCAGAAGTATATAGACAGACAGAGATTTAAAATAGAGGAAGAAACCATTTTCCATTGATGTCAAAGGGAGAGAATAATTTCAGAAGAGAGAAGCATCATCACAGGGGGAGACTGTGTATAAAGTTGGTTTGTTGCCATCAATGAAAAAGGGGGAGATTGTTGGACATAGTGTCATTGATGTGATGATAAATTGGTATGATGAATTGTCATTGATATCAATAGTATTATGGTTGATGTCAAACAGTTGGACGATGTGCAGAGATAAAAACTCAGGAGGGTTAGAGAATAAAGATCAAATCTCATAAGAGATGGCGCGATGAATTGAATACAATGAAAGAAGAATTAAACTACTCGCTAGTTATAATACCGCAATTGGTCTAGATTGTCAGATCTCATAAAATCAAATATCGATGACTGTGGTTGATCCAAAAAATGATCAGATTAAGTCAGATTAAATCGTGAACATCGGATGCACAATCGCCAGATCAACGACAGGAATAGATTGCGGATATCAAAAGGAGAATTAAATATCATGCTATTTCCAATCCCGCAATCAGTCAGGACCGTCAGATCTTATATCTTCGAAGATCGATGATTGTGGTTGACTCACCAACAACGCAAAACTTCAAATTATGGAGTTTGGGTGATGAGTTAAATCACTCGCAAGTTTTGGTTATGAAATCATCCTTGATCCTTAATCTGCTTCAAGAGTCTTCATGACTGTTGGATCACCTTAAATGGAAGGATAAGATAAGTAGGGAAAAATGATTGAGAATTCGATTATCCAAATATATGTTAGCCGTCAGATCACTTTAAGTGGAAGGATAGGAGAAGAAAAGATGGAGGGTCGTTAGACTTAAACCAAGGCAAAGAAGCATCATAGATAGATCAAGCCGTCGATCTAAGATCTTGATCAAACGAACATAATTCACTTCAGGTCTAAATATGTGAGGAGGTTATGCTTCGGGAATATCACTTCGAAAGTTTTGTGAAATCGAGATATCGAAATACCCAAAGTCTCAAAAGACAAAATTCCGAAGTCACTCTCAACCATCGATCTGAGATACCCTTCGGACGCTATTCTGACCGTTAGATCAACGAGATGAATATGTGTCACATCGGGAGATCTATGTCAGCAGACCATGTCAGCAAGGACATGTGACAAACCACATTGACAGACCATGTAAGCAAGGAAACGTGGCACAGTCAGATAATGACAAGTGTCAAGTTGAAATCAGCATCTCAAGTACGAGCAAATCAAGAATCAGAGTGACACGTGATATACACTCGGCTCATGCCATGTCATCAAGTGACATAAGAAAGTTACGTCACTTCGAGAGTTTTACTTCGGGAGTTTCACCACCAGCAAATTCCCTAAGTCCTGAAGTATCGAATGCTGAAGTCCCGAAGTGGACACGATTCGTCTGATCTGAAGATCATTTTGGGTGTATTCTCAACCGTTGATCATATTACAGTGGAAGGATAGTGTAAGTAGAATAGACGAAGTCCCGGAGTAAATGGTGGCCATCCATCTAAATGCTTGATTAAGTCCTAGCCATCGTATTAATAAATGAAAGGATATGTGTAAGGATCGAACATGACCATTGATCTGGTTATGGGAAATAAATGTGAACTGTCCGATCTGTTCGATGAAGTCCCAAAGTCCTGACTATTTTCCATATCATCAGGGGATTAAATCGTGATTGTTGATTTGATAAGCACTCAAGCACTCATTTGGCCTAGCGTCTGGTCACCGCCATTGGTCATATGGAATAAGAGATTAAAAATGCAAGATATAATACGTCGCTAAATTTATAAGCCTGTGGTTTTGTATCACTCAGTCACATGTAATGGTTTGAAGGAAGCACCTTTGCAGAACTTGGTTTCTGCAAATAAATGCATAGATTCGGTATCAAGTTAAAAGGACGAAATTGATCCATAACTGTGATAAATTTATGAAAAATCCTTCACAATAAAAATGTTAAAACAATGATTATGGTTAAGTTAAACGAAGAGGTGCGATGGTCCAAATAAAGGGACACAATGTATAACACTCATGCCATTGTGAAGAATATATAAAAGAGAAAGAGTGGTGAGAAGTGTCTTTGTAGTTCGAATCAGAAGATATATTAAATCAAAGGAGCAGAGAAAGATGCAGTAAATACTTGATACAAAAGATTTTTCCATATTTAGAAAATAAGGGTGGTTGGGTGGTGCAAGGGCAGGTTGGTGCCTGCAGAGGGAGTTGGTGCTTCCTTGTCAGTTGTAGCTGACTAAACAGGGGTTCATAGCCTCCTACCAGTTAGTTCTAGTGAACAAGGATATGGGTGCATCGTGATCAGTTGGTGTTGATCGAAAAGGAAGAATATTTTCCTTCTATGTAACATGTAAAACAAATTTTGCAGTTAATAGTAAAGCGTTTGTGGTTTTTCCCAATTGGGTTCCATGATAAAATATTGTGTCAAAATTCTATTTTCATAAATAAAAGAAAATGATAAAATTATTGTGTCACTGATTCACCCCCCTATGTCGGAAAAATTGTGAACAAAGAAATAACCTTCTAGAAAATTTAACCATTTTTCCAAAGAATCTGCATCGATCGGACCTTCGAAGACGGGAATATCAAAATTAACTTGTACCTTTAATGAAGTAGTATTTCCAAAGTGACTACTTGACGAAGATGTACTTGTTATTGTTGGAAACCGTTGAAGGATTTGGGAAAAATTCTCCAACATCTCATTCCTCTATTGCGCGAGGGCTTCTTCTAGAAACAACTTGATGGGATATTATTCTCCCTCATTCCTCTTCTCTTCCACCATGGGAGGCCGCTTGGGATGGTGAGAGAGTTTATTCTCAAGGGAAGATAGCTCGAGACCCAAATCTCTATATCCTGACCTCATCAGGGACATGCACAAGAAATGAAAAGGAGTAGCCTCCTCTGATACCATTGATCTAGAATATTTTGAGAGCGAAATGAAGGTTGCGATATAAAAATGAAATATATAGAGATATTGTGAGATACACAAAAATAGGGCAATAAACATAGAGATATAATAATTCACAATTTGTTTTAATGAGATAATGTATAGAAACTGTAAAATTGCAGAGTGAATGACTTGGTAGAATGGTGGCAACTTATCTATGAGAAGAGATGTGATGGCTACACTTATTGGAAAGAATATGATGATGATTAAAATGAGGCTCTAGAGGCCTTTTTATCATAAATAAAATCCAAAACCCTAACCCCGGAAGATGAAACGCCAAAAGGTTTGCGGGCCCCGATGGGGATAGTTGGTACGTCAACTTCCCGTGGGCATAACGTTTGCATACGATCTCAATTTTGGGCACATGATATCTTGTTTGAAAGGTATATCCAAGGACTACATATTTTTGCATAACACTTTGACCAAAGCCTATAGTGTGACTGTGGCGGGCCCAGAAAATGTTGTTTAGGGCCTCAAAATGACCCTAGAAGTTTAGGACTCGAAAAGATGTAGAAAATTGTCAAGGTGGAAACCCTTGTTTTGATCTAGTGGAATAGGCGGGTGGCCACTGATTTTATATTGGATCAATCCTACCCCATTAGGAAGCAATGGTATCCATTGCGTCAAGTCCTTGGGAAAGAGTTTTCTTAATCTGGACCTTGGTGAGTTGTTTTCCTTGTTGGAAAATCTTCCCTGCTTAGCTTGTTGAAGGCTATTATGAACCTATTGTTGGAGGGGTTGGATTTGTTTAACCAATCCGATTGCATAATATTCCTAAGTGGGAGGAATTTTTCGATGAAGGTGCAACATGAATAACATGAAGGGATTTGTCATAACTTGGTTTGACTAGGCAGTGTGGAGGCACCCTCATAGTTGTAGTAGGAATATCTTTGTGCTCTTCTACAATATTTTTGATATGCTTCTGCTGGATAGAAGGGTATTGGGCCGAGGTTGCAGTGGTTGTAGTGTCCTTCTCTTATAAAAAAATTGTGAAGAGGATAAATTTTGCAGTATGAGAGATGACTTTGCAACACTTTTTTTTCGAAACAGTAGTCATAACTACCTCTAGTATCATGTAGGAATGACCCTCCAAAGTATCAATGACTCTATGGGGTTGAGACTCATAAAAAACATGACGCATCCAAATATATGGTTTTCCTAAAAGAACATCACAATCTTCCATTGGGGAAACATCAGACAATATGTCATCCTTGAAGGGATTGATGCCATATGATAGGCGAAACTACTGGATGTCATGGAGATCTCATCCTTGGCGAAGCCATTCGATGTTGTATGGATGAGAGTGTGGTGTTATCGGAAAATCCAACTAATTGATGACATTTGCTGAGATGGGGTACTTTTGGCTTCCGTTATCAACAATAAAATGCAGTGGGGTCCCCTTTACCCACATTTGTGAATGGAAAAGGTGCTCCCTCTCCTCAGGATCCTCTAGTGTTACTATTTCGGTCATGAGAGTAGCGGTGGGTTATGCGTCAATTATTTGTCTCCTTTTATTGTTGTATAAATCAGAGTCTCAAATGGGGCTCAGCTCTATTTCTTTGAGATCAACCAAAAATAATTGTTTCGAGCGACATTCATCAGTGTTGTGCCAAGGAATTTTGTGGAAGTCGCACCACTTCCCATTGTCCTTCTTCGTCTTCCCATTGCTATTATTTTCATGGGGATTGGAATGGTTTTCTTGAGGTTGGGTATTATATGATTTGGGTCTTCCTTTACCATACTTTGGTTGTTGCAGATTTGCAGATCCAAATTCCCACTTGTTCTATTGTTTAAATTTCTGCTCGATTTTAACAACATATCTATAAGCGACTCTTAGTGATGAGATGTAAATAAACTCCATTTCGGATTGGATGTACCTCTGTAGAGACCTGCAATATTTCATAACCATATTTCGCTCAGATCCTTTGATACCCATCTTGGTGCGAAAGGTATGGAAGGTATTTGTGAACTATGAAATTGTTTGCTCCCTCTTTTGATGTATCTATGTACCATATCATGTACTAGTCATCATAGTTTCCCACAAGGTTATATTTATCTTTGACTGCATCCATAAATGAATCCCAAGTGGGATCGTCCCCAAATATTCTAGAATCCTATGGAATTTTTCTCCTAGAAATTTTTCCACAAATGTTTGACATGGGGGAGAGCCTTGAGGAGCACAAAGGTGATCTTTTCTCTGTCGGAAAAATTGTGAACAGAGAAATAACCTTCTAGAAAATTTAACCATTTTTCCAAATCATC
>JZKD02S2052235.1:26034-40040 GCA_000966675.3 Picea glauca | reverse complement strand
TGTGTGTGTGTGTGTATGTATGTATGTATGTATGTATGTATGTATGTATGTACGTACGTACATACGTATGTATGTATGTATGTATGTACGTACGTACATACATATGTATGTATGTATGTATGCATGTATGTTCCTCAGTGGAGTTTCCTGGTTGTTGTTGGCTGGGTACGTTACAAATTGGTATCAGAGCTAAGTGAAGTGTATGAGTAGTGGCGTTTCCTAGCCATTTTTGGATGGGGACATTAAAAATTGGTATCAGAACTAAGTGAAGTGTATGAGAAGTGGTGTTTCCTAGTCGTTGTTGGTTGGGGACCTTACAGATTCACTTCTACTCCTAGTTCTATATGTTGACAATTTGTTGATCACCAGTTGCTCGAATTCAACAATTGTTGCAGTCAAGAGGATTATGCATGACAGGTTCTGGATAATGGACATGGATCCGCTACATTTATTCCTTGGACTTGAGATCAGTCAGGATGCATCAAGCATCAAATTGTCTCAGGCCAAGTATGCACGAGATCTCCTTGAGAGATTTCACATGACAGACTGCAAGCCTGCCCCAAATCCTTTCCTATAAGGAGTCAGACTTGAGGATGGAGGTGACACTCCATTGGTGGACAACACATGGTATAGAAAACTAGTGGGGAGCTTGTTGTATCTCACACACTCCAGACCAGACCTCTCTTGTGAAGTTGGAGTAGTCTCCAGGTTCATGCAGGAGCCACATGAGCTACATTGGAAGGCTACAAAGTGTATCCCTCGATACATATAGAGAACCATCACCTTTGGGATTAACTATGCAGTAGACTCGACATTGGACCTCATTGGGTTCACTGATTCTAACTGGGATGGCAATAACATTGATCGCAAGTCCACATCTGGTTACTCACTCAGTCTTGGTTCCAGGCCTATCTGTTGGTCGAGCAAGAAGCAAGTTGCTATTTCTCTATCTTCAGCCAAGGCAGAGTACAAAGGGGTAGTTAACATAACCATTTAGGCTATGTGGCTATTGTGTTTTCTCATTGAGTTGGGCATTCAGTTTCATCAGTCGATCGTCATCTAGTGTCACAACTAGAGCACTCTGAAGTTCTGCAAAGATCCATTTTATAGGTAGCAAACGAAGCACATCGAGATCCACATTCACTACATCTAGAACTTAGTACACGATGGGATAGTCGACCTACAGTTATGTCCTTCAGTAGAATAGACTACAGACATCTTCACCAAGATATTCATTGAGCATAAGTTCCATTCTCTGGGCAATCATCTTAGAGTGAAGGACACAGTTGCCTAACAACTTTTAGTTCTTATTTTTACATACATTTTACTTTGAGGGGGGGGTTTCCCATGATTTTTTTCTTCTTTCCTCATTTATTTTAGTGTATCTTTTGTATTTGGGTACCTAACATGGTCTCGTTGTTGGGACCCATTCTTTATTTTCACCATAGTGATGTCCAGGGGGGGTGTTGGAGATAATTCACACACACCTAGGATTTATTTTTCCTAAGGTTTTCCCTATGTTTATTAGTCATTATTCTGTCTCCTATAGTTTAGGGAGAATATTCATTTTCCTACATTCTAGGAGAATATTCTCTTCAGTTCACACTTCATTTTGATCAGTTGAGTGGAGGCTAGATGCCACATTGGTTTCATCACCATGCATAATTGGTTTCATCACCAGATAATGCACATTTTCCTTTAGATCATCACTAGACTAGCGCATTACTCATGATTCCCTGATCTCCTCCTCACTTCACTCTGTTTCATTTAGTTAACTGAAGATTGAGAGACTAGTTAACTCAGACTAGGTGGCAGTTCACTCCCGTAACTGTCGTTGTGTGTCCATATCACTCTAGACCACCACTATGGCACATTGGATTCTCCTCTAGTGCACATTAGTTGATTTATACATAGTATATCATGTGTAAATTATCATTCATTAATTTGTTTAATGCAAATTCTTTGTTCTCACTCTCTCGTTTCTCTCTTCTCTCATTTTCNTGTTAAGATTTATTTTATGAGGTAGAGGGTGCTTGCATAGCATAACAAGTCAGCCTTCTATTTTCAGATCACTAGGTGAGAGAGGTTGTTTTGGATTGAAGAAGCAGATTTTTAGGCCTGTGAGAAACTCTCTCCAGGTGAGAGAGTGTGTTGAGGAAGTGAATTATCCTAGAGGGAGTCTTGTAGCTGCTACAGAGCTCTAATAATTTCAGTCCGACCTATTGTTGAAGCCCAAGGTAAGGGAGGTAGAGCAGCCAACGGACTGTGTGACATTGAAGGTGTATACTCCTAGGGTGGGACAGGCATGTGGGGAATGAGAGTCTGTGAGTAGTGCACATAAGTGTCTCCTCAGAGAGAATCCTTCCTCTTAAACTGTGTGACTTTCCTATTGACCTTGCCTAGCCTAGGAATCCCTTTCCCGTTGGAGTATAGTCCCATCTTGAGGGTGACCCACTGCTGAGAGTGATGAGAAGTGTGGTCTAAGGCTAGGAGGTTCATGGAAGGTCTGCACACAGTTGGTGGTTTTTTAACCTGTTAAAAGATAAGTATCATTTCTGTGCTTAATTATGTATGTTATGAATGTCTGTGATTCTTGAAATGTTATCATGTGTTATGTTGCATGTAGGAATTACTGTCAATTCTATTTGAGTCTATATGGTAGCAGTAATTCTGCGTTATTTGTTTTAAATTGACAGAAATGCATATTATATATATATATATATATATATATATATATATATATATATATATATATATATATATATATGTATATATGTATATATGTATATATGTATGTATGTATGTATGTATGTATGTACGTACGTACATACGTATGTATGTATGTATGTATGTTCCTCAGTGGCGTTTCCTGGTTGTTGTTGCCTGGGTACGTTACAAATTGGTATCAGAGCTAAGTGAAGTGTATGAGTAGTGGCGTTTCCTAGCCATTGTTGGATGGGGACATTAAAAATTGGTATCAGAACTAAGTGAAGTGTATGAGAAGTGGTGTTTCCTAGTCGTTGTTGGTTGGGGACCTTACAGATTCACTTCTACTCCTAGTTTTGTATGTTGACAATTTGTTGATCACCAGTTGCTCGAATTCAACAATTGTTGCAGTCAAGAGGATTCTGCATGACAGGTTCTGGATAATGGACATGGATCCGCTACATTTATTCCTTGGACTTGAGATCAGTCAGGATGCATCAAGCATCAAATTGTCTCAAGCCAAGTATGCACGAGATCTCCTTGAGAGATTTCACATGAAAGACTGCAAGCCTGCCCCAAATCCTTTCCTATAAGGAGTCAGACTTGAGGATGGAGGTGACACTCCATTGGTGGACAACACATGGTATAGAAAACTAGTGGGGAGCTTGTTGTATCTCACACACTCCAGACCAGACCTCTCTTGTGAAGTTGGAGTAGTCTCCAGGTTCATGCAGGAGCCACATGAGCTACATTGGAAGGCTACAAAGTGTATCCCTCGATACATATAGAGAACCATCACCTTTGGGATTAACTATGCAGTAGACTCGACATTGGACCTCATTGGGTTCACTGATTCTAACTGGGATGGCAATAACATTGATCGCAAGTCCACATCTGGTTACTCACTCAGTCTTGGTTCCAGGCCTATCTGTTGGTCGAGCAAGAAGCAAGTTGCTATTTCTCTATCTTCAGCCAAGGCAGAGTACAAAGGGGTAGTTAACATAACCATTTAGGCTATGTGGCTATTGTGTTTTCTCATTGAGTTGGGCATTCAGTTTCATCAGTCGATCGTCATCTAGTGTCACAACTAGAGCACTCTGAAGTTCTGCAAAGATCCATTTTATAGGTAGCAAACGAAGCACATCGAGATCCACATTCACTACATCTAGAACTTAGTACACGATGGGATAGTCGACCTACAGTTATGTCCTTCAGTAGAATAGACTACAGACATCTTCACCAAGATATTCATTGAGCATAAGTTCCATTCTCTGGGCAATCATCTTAGAGTGAAGGACACAGTTGCCTAACAACTTTTAGTTCTTATTTTTACATACATTTTACTTTGAGGGGGGGGTTTCCCATGATTTTTTTCTTCTTTCCTCATTTATTTTAGTGTATCTTTTGTATTTGGGTACCTAACATGGTCTCGTTGTTGGGACCCATTCTTTATTTTCACCATAGTGATGTCCAGGGGGGGTGTTGGAGATAATTCACACACACCTAGGATTTATTTTTCCTAAGGTTTTCCCTATGTTTATTAGTCATTATTCTGTCTCCTATAGTTTAGGGAGAATATTCATTTTCCTACATTCTAGGAGAATATTCTCTTCAGTTCACACTTCATTTTGATCAGTTGAGTGGAGGCTAGATGCCACATTGGTTTCATCACCATGCATAATTGGTTTCATCACCAGATAATGCACATTTTCCTTTAGATCATCACTAGACTAGCGCATTACTCATGATTCCCTGATCTCCTCCTCACTTCACTCTGTTTCATTTAGTTAACTGAAGATTGAGAGACTAGTTAACTCAGACTAGGTGGCAGTTCACTCCCGTAACTGTCGTTGTGTGTCCATATCACTCTAGACCACCACTATGGCACATTGGATTCTCCTCTAGTGCACATTAGTTGATTTATACATAGTATATCATGTGTAAATTATCATTCATTAATTTGTTTAATGCAAATTCTTTGTTCTCACTCTCTCGTTTCTCTCTTCTCTCATTTTCTTGCAAATTGTGTATGCCATTTTCTAGCTAGATATTATCTGTGCAGGTTCATTCACATTTGTAAATTTAAGAAATTTCACATTCACCTGCTCCAATTTAAGAAACGAGAGAGTGAGAACAAAGAATTTGCATTAAACAAATTAATGAATGATAATTTACACATGATATACTATGTACACGATGGGATAGTCGACCTATAAATGTTAGAATATTCCAACATTTTCAGCGAGTTGACCACATAAAAAATCAATGCTTCGATCTTCGTCCTTGCGATCATTGTGACATCACAATCATATTTCAAATAAGTGTTTCAAATGCAAGATAACTGCAAGATTTAAGAACCACTATGGGTGGATGGGTTCTTGGAGATGGTCATCAATACTCAAGAAGATATATTAGTCATATCGAATAATTCACTCTCAAGTATTGACACATCTTGCAACGGACATATTTTCATCTTCTCACCTTGTCCCTGACAGGGGGGAACAACATCAACGATAGACAATCAGGCTTCTTGTTTTGAAGTTCTATCATTCGAGAAAAAACAATAGAGTGTGACAAGCGAGCATGTTTGGTTTGTGGTTTTCCTTAAACCACCACTTAGTAGAAGACCTACAGCTTTTTCTAGAAAACAGTTTTTTTTTTTTCTTAAACCACCACTTGGTAGAATACTTCCATCTTCTTCTACATCACAGTTTATGGTCATATTTAAACCAAAATTTGAGAGCACTTCCATTTAGCATAAGACATCAACTTCCAACTTTTATCTAACTTAAGAAATGTTATGGGAACCATTGAGACTAGAGAAGAGTTCCAAAGTTTGTGGTCATCCTTAAACCACTAGTTTGGTTTGTGGTCTTCCTTAAACCACCACCTCCATTTAGTAGAAGACATCAACTTCTTCTATCCATTTTCTTTGTGGTCATCCCAAAACCAGCAGATTCAGAGAGAACATTTAGCCATCAACAATTGCACACTTCCAGATTTCAACTACCCACTTTCAGATATTAGCTCTCACCTTGGACTCACATACACCCCTTCAGATTAAGGGGGGGAGATGCTGGAAATGTAATCCATAAGGATTATTGACAAGATGAAATGTAAACCTTCAAGTGTATACAAATATTCATCGGGAGTCCAAGATACCTTGGATGATTAATCTGAAGGCCACACCAATGTATAAATACGTGTATCATATCATTAATAAAATGAACTCCATGCCTTATCTTATTTGCTTGTATAATAGTAAAATAATTAAGGACCAATGGCCATTGTGTGATAACAAAGTAGTAATGGTAAAATTTTGGTTCGCTTGCACATGCATTCAAGCATATATAAATTTAGGGTGGAAAAGGAGAATAAGTATCTTAGTTTGAATGCCATGTGCATATTTAGCAAGGATGTTAAAAAGACATGTACCAAAATATGGCATGAGTGAAACATTAACCAAATAAATATGCTTCTCTCGAATGTTCAAGCTTTGTTTAAAGATGCAAATTTTCAAATAGAGGCACCAGGCGTCTTGTTGATCCCTTGCAAGGATCTTTCAAATTCTGATGCTTATCTAGAATGTTCAAGTTTCATTTAAAGATGCAGATTTTCAAAATAGAACACCAAGCATCATGTTGATCTCTTGTAGGGATTTGCCAAATCCCCTTTAGGAAAGTTCTGATGAAACCTTTTACTGGATCATGCACCATTTATCGCGCATGTGGGAAGTCACGGGGTTTTTGATTTATAAATCAACTTGTTTATAAATCAATGTTCGAGAATTTTGATAAACTTATTTTCCGTGGGTTCATAACTTAGTTACTTTATGGATTTTGAATGAAGTTTGGGTTTGATTTGATATGTTTCCACTCAGATAAAGTATTTAGGATTTAGGTTCTATCTGTTCGTATAGCTTGTCTTCTGAGTTTGTCAATGTGGGATTTATGTTCTCTGTATGGATTTAATGGGAGGGTAGTTGTGATTGATTTATTATTGTTTTATGATCAAATTGTAATAGTTATTAGCAACCTTTCACCACTCTTATCACATTCAACTTGAGACCACTAAAACCATTGACACTTTAAAAAATTAATTGATTAGTGTTCCATAAGACAAAAGGAAATGAAGACATCTATGCCATTTGGGAGTTGGACTCCTTTGTAACCGAAAAATAAATAAATAAAAATAAAAAAAATGTTTCTGGAATACAAAAGGGAATGAAGAGATCCATATGCCATTTAGAAGTAGTACTCTTTTATAATTGGGAAAAAATAATGTTATTATTAATACATTTTCTAACAAATCTGTGAATTGGATTTGTATAATTTATATTTGTAGATAATTCATATTTGTAATGTGGGTTTTCAATGAGAAATTCAATGGTAAATTAAACTCATGAAGCATTTTCCACCCATGCTCACATGTATTACTTTGTTAAATCTCAATAGAGGAAACTATTTATAGTATTTGACAATGTCCATGTGGATTGTTGTGGAANAGACTGCAAGCCTGCCCCAAATCCTTTCCTATAAGGAGTCAGACTTGAGGATGGAGGTGACACTCCATTGGTGGACAACACATGGTATAGAAAACTAGTGGGGAGCTTGTTGTATCTCACACACTCCAGACCAGACCTCTCTTGTGAAGTTGGAGTAGTCTCCAGGTTCATGCAGGAGCCACATGAGCTACATTGGAAGGCTACAAAGTGTATCCCTCGATACATATAGAGAACCATCACCTTTGGGATTAACTATGCAGTAGACTCGACATTGGACCTCATTGGGTTCACTGATTCTAACTGGGATGGCAATAACATTGATCGCAAGTCCACATCTGGTTACTCACTCAGTCTTGGTTCCAGGCCTATCTGTTGGTCGAGCAAGAAGCAAGTTGCTATTTCTCTATCTTCAGCCAAGGCAGAGTACAAAGGGGTAGTTAACATAACCATTTAGGCTATGTGGCTATTGTGTTTTCTCATTGAGTTGGGCATTCAGTTTCATCAGTCGATCGTCATCTAGTGTCACAACTAGAGCACTCTGAAGTTCTGCAAAGATCCATTTTATAGGTAGCAAACGAAGCACATCGAGATCCACATTCACTACATCTAGAACTTAGTACACGATGGGATAGTCGACCTACAGTTATGTCCTTCAGTAGAATAGACTACAGACATCTTCACCAAGATATTCATTGAGCATAAGTTCCATTCTCTGGGCAATCATCTTAGAGTGAAGGACACAGTTGCCTAACAACTTTTAGTTCTTATTTTTACATACATTTTACTTTGAGGGGGGGGTTTCCCATGATTTTTTTCTTCTTTCCTCATTTATTTTAGTGTATCTTTTGTATTTGGGTACCTAACATGGTCTCGTTGTTGGGACCCATTCTTTATTTTCACCATAGTGATGTCCAGGGGGGGTGTTGGAGATAATTCACACACACCTAGGATTTATTTTTCCTAAGGTTTTCCCTATGTTTATTAGTCATTATTCTGTCTCCTATAGTTTAGGGAGAATATTCATTTTCCTACATTCTAGGAGAATATTCTCTTCAGTTCACACTTCATTTTGATCAGTTGAGTGGAGGCTAGATGCCACATTGGTTTCATCACCATGCATAATTGGTTTCATCACCAGATAATGCACATTTTCCTTTAGATCATCACTAGACTAGCGCATTACTCATGATTCCCTGATCTCCTCCTCACTTCACTCTGTTTCATTTAGTTAACTGAAGATTGAGAGACTAGTTAACTCAGACTAGGTGGCAGTTCACTCCCGTAACTGTCGTTGTGTGTCCATATCACTCTAGACCACCACTATGGCACATTGGATTCTCCTCTAGTGCACATTAGTTGATTTATACATAGTATATCATGTGTAAATTATCATTCATTAATTTGTTTAATGCAAATTCTTTGTTCTCACTCTCTCGTTTCTCTCTTCTCTCATTTTCCTGCAAATTGTGTATGCCATTTTCTAGCTAGATATTATTTGTGCAGGTTCATTCACATTTGCAAATTTAAGAAATTTCACATTCACCTGCTCCAATTGAAGAGCAGATTCTGATATTCCAACATTTTCAGCGAGTTGACCACATAAAAAATCAATGCTTCGATCTTCATCCTTGCGATCATTGTGACATCACAATCATATTTCAAATAAGTAATTCAAATGCAAGATAACTGCAAGAGTTAAGAACCACTATGGGTGGATGGGTTCTTGGAGATGGTCATCAATAGTCAAGAAGATATATTAGTCATATCGAATAATTCACTCTCAAGTATTGACACATCTTGCAGCGGACATATTTTCATCTTCTCACCGTGTCCCTGACAGGGGGGAACAACATCAACGATAGACAGTCAGGCTTCTTGTTTTGAAGTTCTATCATTCGAGAAAAAACAATAGAGTGTGACAAGCGAGCATGTTTGGTTTGTGGTTTTCCTTAAACCACCACTTAGTAGAAGACCTACAGCTTTTTCTAGAAAACAGTTTGTTTTTTTTCTTAAACCACCACTTGGTAGAATACTTCCATCTTCTTCTACATCACAGTTTATGGTCATATTTAAACCAAAATTTGAGAGCACTTCCATTTATCATAAGACATCAACTTCCAACTTTTATCTAACTTAAGAAATGTTCTGGGAACCATTGAGACTAGAGAAGAGTTCCAAAGTTTGTGGTCATCCTTAAACCACTAGTTTGGTTTGTGGTCTTCCTTAAACCACCACCTCCATTTAGTAGAAGACATCAACTTATTCTATCCATTTGCTTTCTGGTCATCCCAAAACCAGCAGATTCAGAGAGAACATTTAGCCATCAACAATTGCACACTTCCAGATTTCAACTACCCACTTTTAGATATTAGCTCTCACCTTGGACTCACATACACCCCTTCAGATTAAGGGGGGGAGATGCTGGAAATGTAATCCATAAGGATTATTGACAAGATGAAATTTAAACCTTCAAGTGTATACAAATATTCATCGGGAGTCCAAGATACCTTGGATGATGAATCTGAAGGCCACACCAATGTATAAATACGTGTATCATATCATTAATAAAATGAACTCCATGCCTTATCTTATTTGCTTGTATAATAGTAAAATAATTAAGGACCAACGACCATTGTGTGATAACAAAGTAGTAATGGGAAAATTTTGGTTCGCTTGCGCATGCATTCAAGCATATATAAATTTAGGGTGGAAAAGGAGAATAAGTATCTTAGTTTGAATGCCATGTGCATATTTAGCAAGGATGTTAAAAAGACATGTACCAAAATATGGCATGAGTGAAACATTAACCAAATAAATATGCTTCTCTCGAATGTTCAAGCTTTGTTTAAAGATGCAAATTTTCAAATAGAGGCACCAGGCGTCTTGTTGATCCCTTGCAAGGATCTTTCAAATTCTGATGCTTATCTAGAATGTTCAAGTTTCATTTAAAGATGCAGATTTTCAAAATAGAACACCAAGCATCATGTTGATCTCTTGTAGGGATTTGCCAAATCCCCTTTAGGAAAGTTCTGATGAAACCTTTTACTGGATCATGCACCATTTATCGCGCATGTGGGAAGTCACGGGGTTTTTGATTTATAAATCAACTTGTTTATAAATCAATGTTCGAGAATTTTGATAAACTTATTTTCCGTGGGTTCATAACTTAGTTACTTTATGGATTTTGAATGAAGTTTGGGTTTGATTTGATATGTTTCCACTCAGATAAAGTATTTAGGATTTAGGTTCTATCTGTTCGTATAGCTTGTCTTCTGAGTTTGTCAATGTGGGATTTATGTTCTCTGTATGGATTTAATGGGAGGGTAGTTGTGATTGATTTATTATTGTTTTATGATCAAATTGTAATAGTTATTAGCAACCTTTCACCACTCTTATCACATTCAACTTGAGACCACTAAAACCATTGACACTTTAAAAAATTAATTGATTAGTGTTCCATAAGACAAAAGGAAATGAAGACATCTATGCCATTTGGGAGTTGGACTCCTTTGTAACCGAAAAATAAATAAATAAAAATAAAAAAAATGTTTCTGGAATACAAAAGGGAATGAAGAGATCCATATGCCATTTAGAAGTAGTACTCTTTTATAATTGGGAAAAAATAATGTTATTATTAATACATTTTCTAACAAATCTGTGAATTGGATTTGTATAATTTATATTTGTAGATAATTCATATTTGTAATGTGGGTTTTCAATGAGAAATTCAATGGTAAATTAAACTCATGAAGCATTTTCCACCCATGCTCACATGTATTACTTTGTTAAATCTCAATAGAGGAAACTATTTATAGTATTTGACAATGTCCATGTGGATTGTTGTGGAAATCTCAAGGGTTTGAGGGTCTAATACTTGTCATCTTGTATCTAGACTCGGAGTTGGAATGAATGACACCAATCATATTCATATTAAAACCCAAGCTATGAATGGTTACCTTCCTGCGGTAGTAGCTTGAGCCCTCAAATCAAAAGATCACAATGAACAAAGAGAAACCTTAAACCAAGAATGATATCATCTTGTGGCTCACATTGTCCAATTCATATTGGGTTAAGAGTGTTCATAAATATTTAATGTCAATATACAACATTCTATTCTCAATGGAAAATTCAAGGACGAATCATCTTTGCGTCATAACATGAAAGTCTCATCATATTCTTTGAAAATTGAAAAATAAACAATAAATTACAAACTTGAAAATTGAAAAATAAACAATAGAGTAAGAATCTTATTTTTTATTCCATAATTAATTATTTAAAGCATATCCCACATCGGTTTTTTGAGTACAAAATGTTTCCCACCTGTTATCACTCCAGGAAACTCTCCTAGGCTGTAAGTCGGAGATGCCTGGTAACTAACTCTTTTTGAAGCAATTTTCTTAATATTTGATGTGGTTTTGTGGATCAAAATGAATATCTAAGGGCTGGACTGTGTTTTAGAGACTGTCTAGGAATATAAAATTTCACAAGGCCTTCTAGCTATGCAGTCAAACAAGGTTTGATAAAATGGGTAAGGAAAAAGCTATTAATCCATATTATACTTCATACCAACAAGCACAATGGGCTTAATAACCAAAGAAATATCTTCTGATCATCAACTCAATCAATCAACATATGAGATGACAGTCATATACAGATTAAATGAGCATTAGCAAAGAACATTCACTCACAAGATATCAAAGACAAGAGAGAGAAATCTGACCNCATGCATTCAAGCATATATAAATTTAGGGTGGAAAAGGAGAATAAGTATCTTAGTTTGAATGCCATGTGCATATTTAGCAAGGATGTTAAAAAGACATGTACCAAAATATGGCATGAGTGAAACATTAACCAAATAAATATGCTTCTCTCGAATGTTCAAGCTTTGTTTAAAGATGCAAATTTTCAAATAGAGGCACCAGGCGTCTTGTTGATCCCTTGCAAGGATCTTTCAAATTCTGATGCTTATCTAGAATGTTCAAGTTTCATTTAAAGATGCAGATTTTCAAAATAGAACACCAAGCATCATGTTGATCTCTTGTAGGGATTTGCCAAATCCCCTTTAGGAAAGTTCTGATGAAACCTTTTACTGGATCATGCACCATTTATCGCGCATGTGGGAAGTCACGGGGTTTTTGATTTATAAATCAACTTGTTTATAAATCAATGTTCGAGAATTTTGATAAACTTATTTTCCGTGGGTTCATAACTTAGTTACTTTATGGATTTTGAATGAAGTTTGGGTTTGATTTGATATGTTTCCACTCAGATAAAGTATTTAGGATTTAGGTTCTATCTGTTCGTATAGCTTGTCTTCTGAGTTTGTCAATGTGGGATTTATGTTCTCTGTATGGATTTAATGGGAGGGTAGTTGTGATTGATTTATTATTGTTTTATGATCAAATTGTAATAGTTATTAGCAACCTTTCACCACTCTTATCACATTCAACTTGAGACCACTAAAACCATTGACACTTTAAAAAATTAATTGATTAGTGTTCCATAAGACAAAAGGAAATGAAGACATCTATGCCATTTGGGAGTTGGACTCCTTTGTAACCGAAAAATAAATAAATAAAAATAAAAAAAATGTTTCTGGAATACAAAAGGGAATGAAGAGATCCATATGCCATTTAGAAGTAGTACTCTTTTATAATTGGGAAAAAATAATGTTATTATTAATACATTTTCTAACAAATCTGTGAATTGGATTTGTATAATTTATATTTGTAGATAATTCATATTTGTAATGTGGGTTTTCAATGAGAAATTCAATGGTAAATTAAACTCATGAAGCATTTTCCACCCATGCTCACATGTATTACTTTGTTAAATCTCAATAGAGGAAACTATTTATAGTATTTGACAATGTCCATGTGGATTGTTGTGGAACTCTCAAGGGTTTGAGGGTCTAATACTTGTCATCTTGTATCTAGACTCGAATTTGGAATGAATGACACCAATCATATTCATATTAAAACCCAAGCTATGAATGGTTACCTTCCTGCGGTAGTAGCTTGAGCCCTCAAATAAAAAGATCACAATGAACAAAGAGAAGCCTTAAACCAAGAATGATATCATCTTGTGGCTCACATTGTCCAATGCATATTGGGTTAAGAGTGTTCATAAATATTTAATGTCAATATACAACATTCTATTCTCAATGGAAAATTCAAGGACGAATCATCCTTGCGTCATAACATGAAAGTCTCATCATATTCTTTGAAAATTGAAAAATAAACAATAGAGTAAGAATCTTATTTTTTATTCCATAATTAATTATTTAAAGCATATCCCACATCGGTTTTTTGAGTACAAAATGTTTCCCACCCGTTATCACTCCAGGAAACTCTCCTAGGCTGTAAGTCGGAGATGCCTGGTAACTAACTCTTTTTGAAGCAATTTTCTTAATATTTGATGTGGTTTTTTGGATCAAAATGAATATCTAAGGGCTGGACTGTGTTTTAGAGACTGTCTAGGAATATAAAATTTCACAAGGCCTTCTAGCTATGCAGTCAGACAAGGTTTGATAAAATGGGTAAGGAAAAAGCTATTAATCCAGATTATACTTCATACCAACAAGCACAATGGGCTTAATAACCAAAGAAATATCTTCTGATCATCAACTCAATCAATCAACATATGAGATGAAAGTCATATACAGATTAAATGAGCATTAGAAAAGAACATTCACTCACAAGATATCAAAGACAAGAGAGAGAAATCTGACCAACATAACTGAGGGAAGCTTGAAATCTTTCATATAATAAGAATAAGTCTTTGTGTTACAGTGGCA
>JZKD02S2052224.1:0-11587 GCA_000966675.3 Picea glauca | reverse complement strand
CCAAATTACCCTTGAGGTAGGGTCTCACCATACAAAAGTATCCTTAAGGATATACTCCATGAGCACCTTCAATAAGAAGGAATCATCTATTACAGATTCTACATTCAAGCCACTTGGACCTCACCTCCGATGAGCCTAGGCTCGAAGATGTCCTTCTATCTAGAGCACTTTTTGTAGCTGCAGGATGGCATCATCGTCCGCCCCCCTTATACGTGCATGCATTGTATGTACTCGTTCAGGATCCCTTTGGGACAGCTTCGGGTCGGCTCTCATCGACTCCGGATTGAGACGAACCACCATATACCACAGTCTGATAGGATCTCCAAGATGTGCCACATATAGGAGTCGAAGATAGGGATGCACCTCATTTTTAGGTGCCCCCTATACTATGAGATCAGAGGACGCTATCAGTGCCTCTATAGGGACTCGGGGGGCTCCCTCTCTACTTTCTTCCATTACCAGGACCAGAGATGCCTAGCCCTCTTCATCAAGGAGATTTTCAGTCATATATCTCTTTTCCTGCATGCCATGCCCCGCCTTGAGATGATCAAGATGATCACCTCTTTACTTTCATGTTGATCTATTAGATCGGAGCAACAAGCGGCGGGCAGAGTCCCAGAGTGCACCAGATAGTAGATTGGTGAGACCTCGTGTCTCTCCTCAGCCTCCTCCTCTGGGAGATCGATTGATATCATTGAGACTGGTTTGGAGGTACCGAACTGTGCATTAGTCCATACATCCTCGAAGAGTTAGAGGGATTAGCTCTAGAAAACTCTAGAGCGGGGCGCCTCCCGTCCATCAGGCTACCTCCCAGATTCAGAGGAGCAGCTAGAGGTCTATCCAGAGCTTCTTTCTTTCGACATCGGATGTTAGGAGTACCCCCCGCTCCTACATCCCCCCAGGATCATACAGTCGGACCCCCCGATGGTTCATGAGGACTCTGATAGCGAGCTAGTGCCCAGTTTGCCCCCTTGCCCTTGGCCATCAGACCTGGGAGACCTTGACATCATTAGTCTCATCATCAGATCTCTCTATTGACAAACTCTCGAGTTGTCCACTTTTCCAATATTGGACATACTCACTTATATTTTGGATCACTGTACCTTTTGTCATGGTCATATACATGTGTTTTGAGGCTGTACTACTGTAGGTTTCTTTCTTTATGTGATTTTCTGCATTATCTAGGAGTTGCGCTTGCACTCACACATTGTATTCATACTTGCTGTTTTCTTCAGTCTCATTGACCTACTTTTGTGGTCATTTGTTGGACATTAATAAAATTATCTTATCTTATCTTATATCCTATCCTAAGGATGTAGTCATTCAAATTCGTGGTTTACCTCAGTGTACAAATATTCCACGTGGGATAGTTTACCTTGACTATGTATATAACATTAAAAAGGTTATTATGGAATACATGACCAAACTTAGGATGCTTTGGCTGTAGATACACAAGAGTACTGGATGGAGCAATTTGTTTTTAATTTGCGATATCATGGCTATCTAACCACTGTATGTGGACAATAGTTCATAGTTCATACACCCTTAGATAACTGTCTGTTCACTAATTTAAGGCTGAAGCGTGAAATTCAATTATGATTATGCAGGAAGGACACTAGTTTGCTGCAGCAGCTACGTGATCACAAATCTTGAATATGAACTAGAATTGCTGTGTTCAACCTTTTTTCCATTTCCCACACCATTGTTGCCATTTTGTACGTTAGTGTTGTTTTGCTGTCTTGGGGGAAAACATTCCAGCTTGTGCAAGTGTTGCTTTCTTGGATGCATATTATGGTTCAAGTTTTGTAATTTAAAACTCTATTTTTGTTTGTATTTTGATATTCCATTTACAAATGCAGATGTCTTTCTCATTAGGAGAAATGGTCAAGGGCATGTTCCCTGTTTATTTTTGTATTACATTTTTGGTTGATGTGTTGTGTGAGATACTGACATGTTCTAGTTTTTTCCCCCTTGAAGAACTTGGCTTTTGAGTGGGGTACAAAAGACTTCCAAGCATATTGCAGTTGTATAGATATGGGTGAAAGGACTTGGAATTTTCTTTCTGCTACAGTTTCCTGACTAGTAGGGATCTCAGTTGGATACATTTTCTAGAAACTAAATCCTTTTCGTCTAGTTAAGTATAGCTGTATTGGTTCTGTTAAGTGTCCGTTCAAGTTATTTATATAAAAACATTTCTGTTGACCTTTTAAGGTGTACATGCACATTAACAATGTTTCAATATTTAAATATATTTCATGAACCACTGCTTTTTATTTATCTGAAGTTCAATTGATAAAGCTGTATTCTACTATTTTCTGTTTCTAAAGTCTTCGATATAATTTGAGTCTTTATATCAGATGCTAAATTCTACATATGTACCAGGTAGTCAGGATGATTCTTTACAGACTTGGAAGGAGCCTTGCAAAAAATCGACAAACTAAAGGTCAATGCCTGCACAATGTATGTATTCAAACTCGACTTTCTGTATCAAGGTCCTTCAATGAACATTATATATTTATTTTGTGTTAAGCCTTGTAAAATCCACCGACAAGCAGTTCTTGCTTTTTTTGTAATTTTCTGATCAGAATGGATGTCTGCTGTGCAAGGGGTATTTACTTTGTTCAGAAGGGGAGCTATTTTCCATGTATAGATTTTAATTTAATGTACCATTCCTTTACAATGGAATTTGATACAATATTGTCCAGACTGTCATTAAGCTGTAGATTAAAGTGGGATCTATCAAAGTTTTCTGATAACGTGTGTCAAGTCTGCCGAGACTCTCTTAAGAGTGTGTTGTGAAAAATCTCTAGAGATGAATTTTGTTGTTAGTGAATTTAAAGAATACATTCCTCTGCATTCATTTCAGGTTTTCTCAGATGTATCTCCTTTTTCAAATGCAAGCTTGGTTGGTAAAGAGTCCCGTGGACTGTGTCCTTTGAATGCATCATCTGCAACCAGCAATGCAGTTTCAAGGAATTTGATGGCCTTGGATTTCCCAAGGAGATATTTACATAGTTTACCAAAAAATGAAGTATTAAGTAACATGAGGTGCTTATCGAGGATCTTTCCCAGGGAGTTTGGAGTTCGCCTCTTCAACAGTGAAGCTCCAAGGAAAAAGAGTAAGAACCTTTTCTTAGTATTAGCCAGGTTAGAACCCTTTATCTATTTGAAAACTTAGATTCATGTAGCAACCTGGATTTCGTAGACACTCTTTCTATCAGTCTTGTTTATGAAATGGACAGTGTGGCTCTTGGCAGTATTTTTTTTCATGAAGAGTGTAATCGTTGTTTGGGTTGTTTTATATCTATTTGTTCTTTGTTATTGTCTTATGTACCAGGTTATGAGAAATTCTATCCAAAAAATAAAAAAGGTATTCCAAAGGAAAAGGAGCAGAAATCAGAGTCCAAAGGTGAGCTTTGTATCATGATAACTGGAAACCTAAATTCCGGATTTAAGAATGTTGATGCTTTCTAAATTTTTGTGTTAGTTGTTTAAACTGCAACAATAAGGGGAAGTATGATAATGTCTGAACTTCTAATAGTTGTTAATTATGAAACACTGTTTTGTTGAATCTGCGTGTTACGTAATTTGTTCTCTGTTATTGTTTTATGTATCAGGTTCTCAATAAGCTAAGCTCCAATACAATATACTCCAATAGATGATTCATAAGGAGGATTCCATCCTTATTTATAGCTAGCTAGAAAACTCTAATAATTACCAACTGTTATCTGCCTAGTGGGCTTTCTTTAACGAGGCAACATTGCATTTATTCAATGCTAACTACCTAGTGAGCCTGGTTAATAATAACAAACATAATGGACCTAGTTCACCTTACGTTAAATGGCCACCATGCACTATTATTGACTTTAATGGGCCCTTTGACCCCCATTACACTGCTAGGGAGGATCCCACCACTTCATCCCCCTTCAAGAATTGTTGTCCTCAATGCTTGTGGTGATGATGTACAACCTTAAACTAGGGTCCCATATACGGGTGCTGACCACAATGCTGCTGTAGTCCAGGAAACTAGGGACCCATGTATGGGTGCTAACTGCAATGCTTAAGTAGTCTAGGAAACCAGGGTCCTATAATAGAAAAAACTATCATGCACTTAGCTGCAAAATGTCGTTTGTGCATCTTGAAGGAACACTACTATTGGAGAACATGCAAACTGAAAGCAGGTAGTCATAACCACTGTAGAAGAGTCATCGCGAACTGGTAGGCATCATCAGTTTATGTCTTCCTTCAATGATGGTCTCTTCCCAAAGAGAAGCTGGAAGTAGTTGTCTTCCCATAAATTACAATTGTGCACATACCATTCAACACAAGCTTCGTCTTAAATCACCCTAGGCACATATGTTTCTTGTATACTCCTCTTCAATATGTTTCCAAAGTTCCAACCTTTGGATTGCTTCATATGCTTCCTTAACCCATAAAATCGAATCCCAAATAATGTATCAGAAATGCTCAACACTTTATTCAATATCAAAACCCTCGGGGTAGGGCAACACCATGCAATGATCCTCTTATGAAATTATCAACTCCTGATCACTTGCCTATTTGAGGGGGCAACCTCTCAATGAGTTTAAACTATAATGACATTTAAAACATGTATAAATGAGTTTATTGCATGAAATACTTCAATGACATCAACATTCAATAGATCAACTACAAACTTATGAATAAAATAGTGACTATCATAATGCATGAAATGACTTCAATTTTAATAAAGTTTTTTTTATAATATTTCTTGTGCATATCTTTCAAGCTTTTTCAATAGTGGTATCCACGCGAGAACTCATAGAGCACAAGGAGGAAGAAATTGTCATTTGTTCAAGACTAGGTTTCAGTATTCGAGAGATAGTAGAGAGAAAGTTAAACATAAACTTTAAAAGAAGAATTCAACGACGAGAACAAAATATTTGGCAACATATAAAATATTTTGAATGATGAAGTATATTAGAGAAGAATTTGATGGCAGGGACAAAATACTGTGCAGTGAATGAAATATTTTGTGATCTGTGTACTGACAAAAATTAGGAGCGCCCCTGAGCTAGTGAGAGAGTGAGAGGTCTGATTAGTAGAAACTAGTAGTGCCCTCGATCCAACAAGATCAAGACACGCCCAACAGAAACCAGGAGCACCCTGTGCCAGTGAGATCAGTGAATCGAGATGTGCCCACAAGCATTGAACACAACCAGAGAATGTGTTGATTTTTTACTGAAATGCATAGTAGATGCAAACCCTAACTTGAGAAACAAATCCGAGTGGTGGATAATCTTGACACAGCCAAGACAAATTTGACACAAGCAGATGTTTCGAAATTTTGGTGGAGAAACCCGTTGCAAGAAAGAAAATTCAATACAATAGGCGTGTTATTAACCCAATAGGGGTTTCAAACTCCCATACATGTAGATGTGTTTTTTTTTAAAATCTGGCAGATGTTTTCAGCAAACAAATGATTTGTTAAACAAGCTTGCAAGAGCATGATTTGCAAGCTGGATCCATACGAGAGCAGTGGTTTTTTTTTCAGAAGACACAAAGATGCAGAAGCAGATTTTAAGGTGTTTTTCCTTTTTGTTCTAGAATTTTATAATGCAAACGACGTTTATTGAGAAATTTGATGGACAAAACTTTCATGTCTGTAAATTAAAACTTAAACTATATTTAATGAAAGGAGTCTTTGGGAAGTTGCGAGTGTAGAAAATAAACCAGCACAGGATACTCAGAATACTGAGGAGTTAGAAAAGGGTGGTGTTGGTGATCAAACTAGTGGTGATTGCTTGTTTTAGTCTACTGCTTAAAAGGTAGTCTCTTGGACATGTTATCACAGGATTTGTATTTGTGCAAAGCCTTCTACAAGATCCCCAAATCTTATGTAACTATGGAGGAACCTACCACTGTCATCTAAGTAGGGACTTCCCTCGTTTTAGTGATGGAAGGGGTCCACCACAAGGGAGGCTTCCCTGGTGACCTCAAGGGATCAAATAGCAAGAAATAACCAAGCATACCGCCCCCTATCTCGGTCACCAGTTAGTGAGGTCTAGGTCTAGGAGAGGGATGAAGGATAACGAGATAATTGTTGTACTTGTACAAGACAATAAACAATTTGCAGTATATATAGAAATTTATCAAGTTATAGAGTGCAAAAATAGCCCCTTTAGACACTAGACAAGCATAAATGCTATTGCTGTTGCAAATTACAGCAGTAAACAAATTATATAACAACAATAGATAGATTGGAACAGCAGCAAGAAATAGTGCTCAGAAATATAGCAATTGAGCATGAAAAGTAAGCATTAAACAAGTAGATTATTATCCAATTGCTAGAGGTAATTTCTGAACAAGTTAAGCCATTTATAAATAGGTGTGTGCAGCAATTTAATGTAGTTTTCAGTGGCTGTAGCAAACTTTTATAACAACAGCAAGAAATACTTGAAGTTTGCTATAGTTAGAGTTAGTAATGTTAGTAGGATGTTTGAGAGATTGAAGAGTGATTTTAACAACTACTATAGCCACAATAATACTCTTAGATCAGTGCTGTTGTCCTTCTAGGGCCGATGGAGTCTCAGATGCATTAAACTTGAAGATTGATTTAGATGAAACAAAAGAGGTAGAGTTTAAACCCTAAGGTGCAAGCATGTTTGGGCCTCAGGCTTTAGACTTTGAGGAAGAAGGTACCTAGGGTGCAAGCACGTTTGGGCCCTAGGTGCCGTTTTTCCCTTCTTTTAGCTTCATTTAGGTTAAGGATCAAACGTCTAGGGTTAAAACCCTAAAGTGCAAGCACTTTTGGGCCTTAGGCTTTTAACCCTAGCAAGGAGGCTTGAGAAACTTGGACAAATAAAACTTTGTGAGGAAGAGTGTTAAAATTAGAGAAGTAATGCAGAACAGAAATGCCCTTTTTCCTTTTTTTTTATTTCAGTTAGAAGAGCAATTAGAAAGCATTCATAGATCCTGAACTATTACACTTTGAAAGAATAACCAATTTAGAAGTACACACTATATTCAGATCTGAACAGACTAAACTCAACCGGTGATCTATCTCCTTGTCAGTAAACAATAGATCATCAAAACAGAAAATCGTACTGATACAGGGTTACTGGATCTAATGCAAATTTAATTCAAGGATAGATCTAATTAATAGATCTAAATTAGAACTGAAGAAACTGATCTAATTTAGTGGATCTGAAATAGATCTAAACTAGGAGCAAGGTTCAGAAATAGATCTAAGTTTCAGACAGCAGATCTAATTAATGCTAAACTTTAGAAAGTAAANCACTTGTGTATGGTATTGTTGCATTTGTTTATGGTTCAAGTACATGCTAAATGAAATAAACCTCATGCTTGAGCCAAGCATCTTAAAATTCAACAAAACCAATGTTCATAAGTGATGTTAGTCCTTAAATCATGCAAAGTAAGTTGTTACTTAAGATATAAGCCATGTAAACAATTCACCTCGGTATCCCCATCAAGCATCACACTAGCCCAAGACCTCATGTGAGTTGGCAAGTTTGAATATGGGAGGGCCTTCATCTAACCCTATTAGGTGTGCCAACCTAGATAGGAAATAAACGACCTATGTAGAGGGATAGGTCTCGAGGGAAGCAGTGAAAGAAATAAACCCTTCAAGAGTAAGTATGATAGTGATATTAATTAGGGCTTACTTCATGGCTTATGGTGTCATTGAATCCATTTCTATGAATGCCTTTGTAGAGGAAGCGCTTGTTGCTTGAGGTACCCTTTCCTCCGTACTTTTTGCATTTCGAACCCCTTAATTGCATTTTGAAACCCACTTATTATTTGCAAGTCCCCTTTATAGGTTTGAAGCTTTATTCCTTCATTTTCTTACTGGGCTATGGTCCTTTATAATTGTGCATTCATTCGCATCATGACAAGGGGCGATTACCATTAGAGGGGGTAGAGCTCAAGCTAGCTTGTGGCTTTTATGGTGGCCCGTATCATTATAGCATATACATATATAGCAGTTGCGTCAACCTCTGGGCCTTCAACCCCTTCTTCTCATGAGAGGATGGATGATGAACCATTACCGAAGTTTAGTGCACTATGAGATGCTCTAGGATGGAAAGTGTTAAGTATGGTGGGGAATGGCACTGTACCCTTGTGAGGCCCCCTCAGTAGTACCCCTTTTCCCTAGGGGGTGAGAACATGGGACTAGGGCATAGAAGTTGACCACCAAGGTGAAACAAGGTCAAGAAACACAATTTCCCAAGCCAATGATCCATTATCCAACTTCAACCAATGATCCTTGCATGAAAAAAGGACTAACATAGCTCATGGTGATGCTCACTTACTATCTCCCATACACTGGGTTGTTTGGATGTGATGAGCCTTGGTTGATTTGTAGTTGTAGAGGCAAATGAGGGGGGCTGTTGGGCTGCCATCTATGGACATGTTGATCATCATCATGGTCGAGATCATTGTCTCCATTGCGGGCCATGAGACATAATCTCCTCTAGTTACCCCTAGGCATGGGGTGGGGGGGGKGGGGGTAACATGACACAATCTTTAGGAAAGGAAACTTTAGAAGGACTTGCTTAACGTGGACGATTATTTTGGTGATTTCAACCTTTGACATCAACATAAGGGTGATGGCAACATGATGCAACATCGATGGTTGATCTTAGATCTATCAAAGAAGAAGAGCAACAAATAGTCTTTTGTTGGTTGAACAATTAATTTTGTAGAAATAACATGTTCTCAGGTCGCTTACCTAGAAACACACAAGCATCGTGGTTAACACCTAGTTGCCTTGGTGAATGGTGTTGGACCCATATGTGGTCTTCAGATTGTCATAGTCATTTTATCAAACTTTGTAATTGTCGTTTGAAGTCCTCCTTTGTAAAAATTTTCTTCCTTATCTATTAAAGGGGTAGGGGTCAAAATCTGATTTTAGTTTGTTAAGCAGTGTACCTACAGAGTTCCAAGTAGAATGAAATGGATATGCCTCCATAGTATTTTTTTGGATGATTTGTAATTATCTGTGGACTTCAAGCTATGTCTGCCTAGAACCATGTATTTATTGTAAACCTATGTTGTACAGTTCAATCACAACCTTTTTTAATATAAATTCTAACCGTCACTATGAAAAAATAAAATAGAAGTCATTAGGTGACCCAACTTAGTGTTATTAGATTATGTTAGTAGGTAATAAGGGTCATTATGACCTAAGTTTATAATTAGGGTTGTGATAGTAGTTATAAAGGTTCCGTAGATAAATTGCCTGAACTTCTGAATAAAATAGTGACTATCATAATGTATGAAATGACTTTAAAGTTAGAATCAAATTGAATTTGAATCAGAGGAAGTTGTAGAGTTGAGTTTCGACCAAATCTTTGCATAGCTATTGTCTTATAACATCTAGAGTTATCTAGAGTCTAAGAAAAATTGTCCTATAAAGACCTAATAAGGATACGATAATACACTGTTGATTGTTCAACTACTACTTCAACAAATTTGGACTACTTCAATTTCGTCCATCTCACCTTCGACCTGGTCTCTTCCATCTTGCATATCCCACTGTAGCTACCTATGAATGGCACACATCCACTAGTTGTGCACATCATGCATAGACAGGGGATGGGATTAACCACTTTGAGTTTAAGAATAAGAAACATAGATTTTCAAGGCAGCCAAATAATTATTGATTAATTTGATGGTATACATGCATTGAGTTTTCTTTGTTGAGCCTTTTCAATATGAGGTCCCCAACATGAAGCCACGTCTTGACCAACAATTTGAAGATTATCTTGATGCCATCACGGAGGAGCCCTGGTCTCTGGAGTCACATACATGCCTCTAGCTCTAACAACTCCACCCTTCCTTCAAACCTTGTTCTAGAAACACGAGGTTTTCTTGGAGTCCTCTCCCTCCATGATGTCATGTTGCAATAGCAACCCAATAGGTGCACCTTAGTCTAACAGGGGTCTAGACAAAGGCTTTGACATGTTCACCTTGACATAGTTCCTTCGAGGAAACTAGAAAGGTCTATTTATTCCCTATATGATAGAATCACACTTCTTTCAAATTAACCAAAGCTTTTCACTCCTTGTGATATATCATAAAGTTTTCAAAATGTCTATTAAACTTAGGGAACCCTAAACATGCCCATGTTTTTGCAAACTCTTTCTAGATAATTCTTGTGTATCCAAAAATACCTTTTGACTATTTCTTGCATATTGAGAGGAAGAAAGTCAAGAATGAACCCAAAGTTAAAAATTTCCTGTTGTTTGAAGGAAGTAATGGCGAAGTTATGAGTCTCTTGGTAATAGCTTACAATCGAGTTGAGTGGTAACTGTAGGCAACCTTTTAGCAAATGAAGAGAACGTGGCACATCCTCAAAGCCAAGAAAACCGTCTCAATAATACTTTTGGAGAAAATAATGATATCACTATTAATACAAATAACAACTTACATATTAAACAAGAATAAACAATCAATAACATATTGACGGCTGGGGAGAATGAGGATCATCCTCATAGTGCCCACATGATTGCGAATGAAAACTCGATTACTCGCACGATTTCAAGTGAAGCCTTGATGACTTGAGCTTTGTCTAAAGGTATGAAGGAGAGTTCTATCTCTAACATAGAGAGATTAGAAAGTAGGGACCTAAATAATAGTGGTGGCCATGCAAGTTTGAACTATATTACTCAACACAAAACCAACCCGACATCTCAACGGATTATCTAGCACTTCAAGTAGTTGGTGGTGAACCTCTCCAACTATGAGGTTGATGAATATACTATGAGTTTACTAGAGAAGGGTTTGGGTTTTGCCATTGCTCCTTAAAGAATTCCAATTGAGGATATAATGTGCGGTATAAAGGATTGAATAAGGAAATTATCGGATATCAATAAGGAAGAAATTTGACAACGTTGTTCCCTAATTCTTTGGCATGCTAAGCCTCCTCTAAGCAACATTTCCAAGCAAGAACAGCTTGCTATAAAAGTACTTAAAAACAACTATGATGTTGTGTTTCTAAAGGCAAATAAGGGATGAGTGGTTATAATTATGAACAAAAATGACCATGGAGAAAATTATTGATGATTTAACCAATAGTGGAAGTTATAAGAAGCTTGCTAAAAACCCTCTTAGTAAGGTTTTGAAGGAGGTTTCCAATTCCATCAACAATTCTAACATGGAAGGGGAATATAAGAAGTTGATAGATAAGATAAGATAAGATAATTTTATTAATGTCCAACAAATGACCACAAAAGTAGGTCAATGGGACTAAAAGATACATCTAGTGTGAATACAATGTGGGAGGGCAAAAGATACATCTTGATGATCGAGGTTGAGGAGGGCGATTGGGGTACTGGCTCGTTGTTGAAGTCATTGAGCACCTTAGGGGGTTCCAGTTGTATGATCTTGGGGGGATGTAGGAGCGAGGGAGCCCTATTGTCCTACCATCTAAGTTTGAGGGAAAGAAGCTATGGATACAACTGTGGCTACTTTGTTGAAGCTTGGGGTTGGTTCGACGAGTGGGAGGTACCTTACGCAGAGTGGGAGCTCCATTTCCCAGAAAACCTCGCGAGTGTAGTGTCTCAAGAGCGTTATATATATATAT
>JZKD02S2052202.1:39862-53439 GCA_000966675.3 Picea glauca | reverse complement strand
CAGAGGATGCTCAGTGGGGGGACCTTGGTAAGAAGTGCACACATTTTTTTCTTTTTAAATGTTTTTGTGAATTTTTATCATATTCAAATGTTTTTGTTTTATATGCTCGTCCAAATACTAATACAAAATTCATTTTTGATAACACAGATGTTGGACCTTACCGACCTCCTGGTACTTCTCCCATTCAACGGCGAGGAGAGGTAGCGGTCGCGCCACAATATGCTGAGGATTATCAAGTGGTGGAACAAAATCTAGAGGGCCTGACTGTAGATATTCCAGACATGTCTCTGGAAGAGGTTCCAAGACGCAATCAACATCATACTGTAGGAGCATCAACATCCATGAGTCAACTGCTCTGTAGGGTTTCTCAGGAAATCGTGTGTTACCATGAACGTCATCCATGACATCAATTTGTAGAAGCTATGAGCTTCAGATTTTGACATTTTGGTCTTCGGACACACTTTTTGTAAAAAACTCTTTTGATCGTTATATATACAGACGGATTCTACCGGTTTATCATGTGTTGTGTGAATATTGATGTGATTGATTTATAAATGATTCAAATGTTTGTCTAATACATAATTAGCCAATGCATTTGTTAATGTATTTAGACATCTAGGAATATGTTGATAGTCAATGTAATCAAAATAACGCTCTAAGAGGCAAATTTGCAAATACAACCATAACAAAGTAGGACTTCGAATAGTGTAGACATTACTTAACTGTAGTACTACAAGTTGCGAATCAAGTCGCACAACCAAATGACAAACTCCGAGTGAGATAGCATCAACCAATAATTCAATAACGGCACTATACTCTGCAATGTTGTTGGTCGCATGGTTGAGGCACACACCTCGTAAGGAGACAAGTTTGTTTGTAGGGGCGTAAATTTCCCATGCAGTGGAAGCAAGGTTCTAAGTACTACGGTATCGCCATCAGCGAAAGAAATATAGGGTAGTGAAGACTTCGACATCTGGAAATCAAACATAACGTCACATAAGGGCAGTGACCAAATAACGAAAAAAACAAACTATAGTAACACAAAAGAAGTATGATACAATAAAAAATATAAGTACTCATGCACAGATGAGTTTATGCATAGTACTTCTTCAAGTACAACCCATTCCTAGGTTCACTCAAAGGGATACCATTGTAATCTACCAACTCACAAGCTCCTTTTTCCAAAACTCGTCGAACGATATAAGGACCTCACCACATGGGCTCGAATTTCCTAGCTCCTAACATATGTCGATCTTGTTCATAGAGAAGAACAAGATCACCTTTGGAAAAAACGCGAGGCTTGACATGCTTGTCGTATTGGGCCTTGACACACTTTTTCTAATCTTCTATGACTAGGGTGGCATCACGTCGAGTTTCGTCTAATCGCATAAGATATAATAGATGTTCTTCCTTAGCATAAGTGTTGGGTAGGAGTTCAACAGCTAGTTTTAAGGAGGGTATCTCGCATTCGATAGGGAGAATGGCTTCCACACCATAGACTAACTAAAAAGGTGTAAACCCAGTAGCGGGCTTAACGGATGTCCGATATGCCCACAATGCCGAAAACAACATTGTGTGCCAACTTGTTTTATGAATCCCTATCATTCGTCGAAGCATAGTTATGAGAAATTTGTTAATCGCTTCAACTTGGCCATTGTCTCTGGGATAATAGGGTGTTGAGTTATCATGACGAACACCCAACTTTTCAGTAAGTTCGGACATCATAAAATTCTTAAAGTGGCTACCGTGATCAGTGACGATAGATTGGGGAACACCAAAACAAGCTATGACGTGATTAAAAAGGAACAATCCTACGGTCTTTCCAGTGTTATCAAATGTCAGAATCGCCTCGGCCCATATCATAAAGTAATCAACGACTACAATAATGTAACCATGCCCCCCGGTCGAGTGAGGGTGACATGTCATGAAATGGATGCCCCATTTCGTAAAGGGACCAACTAAGACCACAGGGTGAAGAGGAGTAGGATGTGACCGAATTTTCTAATTATAGGTCTGGCAGGCATGGCATTTCTGAACGGCAGTGATGCAGTTGTTAAATAATGAAGGCCAAAAATAGTCTGCGCATAAGATCTTCTGGGCGGTAGCATACCCAGACATATGACCACTACATGCTCCGAAATGGAAGTCATTCAGAGCTTTCTCGGCTTCGTCGAATGTTAGACAACGTCAAAAAATAGAGTCAATCCCCCGACGATAAAGAGTATCCCCGAGGATAATGTATTGACGAGCTTGACAGCGTATACAACATCGGTCAGTACTGGACAAAGTTGGCTGAAAAGTCTGGGTTTGGAGATATATAATGATATCACCATACCAAAGATCATCAGTGCTAATAAGGAAAAGAGATTCATCGAGTAATGAATCTGTTGCTACATTTTCCGTTGCAGAATGGGGGAAATCGCATATCAACTCAGCAAAAACTAAAGACTTCTTGGACTTGGCGCATTCAAATTACAAGTCAAACTCCTCGAGTATCATGATCCATTTGGAGTATTTTCCCCCTAGCAATTGACGTGTCAGAATGTGTTGCATAGGGTTGCAATGGGAAATCACCGTAGTCTTGCATGAGAGGATATAGTGTCGGAAGCATTGGATGGCTTGAACGGCAGCCAAGGCTAGTTTTTCGACATGTTGATACTTGATTTCAGTCGGCGTGAGACTTTGACTCAAGTAGTAAATAACATGTTCGTCGTGAGCATCATCCTCTTGGACGAGAACCATGCCAATGGTGTAATCTGAGGCAGCAAGGTAAAGGAAATAATCGTGACTATAATCAGGGGGAAAGAGAAGCAAAGCTCGCTTTAAGGACAACTTCAAAGATTTAAAAGCATGGTTGGCAATGGTATCCCATACAAACTCTAAATCCTTCTTTAATAGCCGTGTAAATCAATGAGTTATCTCGGCATAATTTGGGATAAAACGACGAAGAAAGTTTGCTTTCCCCTACAAACTTTGCAATTGGAGAAGTGTAGAAGGAGGAGGGAGATTAACTATCTCCTTAACCTTTAAAGGATTCACCCAGATCCCTTGAAGGGAAACGATAAAACCTAGAAGACGGCCAGATTCTACACAGAAAATGCACTTATGAGGATTTAAGTGTATACGGTAGAACCGACAGCGAACGAAAATGGCCCGTAGGTGGGTTGGGTGATCGACTCTCCGCATAGAATGAGTGGGTAAATCATCCAAATAGGGTTGAAATATATGCTTGATATCATGAAAAGCATAAGACATAGCGCATTGAAAAGTGACCCCAGCGTTCTTGAGACCGAAAGGAAGTTTTCGATAGGAAAAAGTACCCCAAGGACAAATAAAAGAAGTCTTATGTTGATCCTCAGGAATGATGTTAATTTGATTATAGCCGGAAAAACCATCCATGAGAGAGAAGATTTCACTTCCGACGCAGTCATTGACAATCTGATCAACGAAAGGGGTAGGAAAGTTGTCTTTTGGACAAGCTTTATTGATATCCCTATAATCAACACATACACGAATCGTACCTTGTTTCTTGTCAATCAGGACAAGATTGGAAACCCAGTCTGTGAGATCCACCGAATAAATAAAGACGGCTTTCAGAAGTTTCTCGACTTTGAGCTTTATAGTAGCCACTTTACGTGGGTGAACTGGACGAAGGTGTTTCCAGACGGGTTTAGCATCAGGATATGTCTTTATCTCATGTATCACAATCTTAGGGTCGATACCTAGCATTTCTTCGTAACTCCAGGCGAAGATATAACGAAATTCTTTGAACAGGGACGTATAGGTGACTATTTCATCAAGGGAACACGAAGCTCCAATATGGACATTTTTGACGATTCCAGGTTTAATGGATATGTCAATGGGAATCATGGGTGAGATATTGCTTAAGTTCCCTTCAGCAAACACATCATGTGTAGACTCGGGAACGGTCGAGATGATGACAACGGTCGATGGAGTCGAGATCCATTGGTAGTTCTCAAGAGTGTGTTGCTCTAGAAAGAGGATAGAATGATGATTCCCATCATCCCAAGGGGTGTCCTCCATGACGAACATGACCATCTCGTCAGTCAAAAAAATAACACAAAAAGGATTGAGAGACAACTCAGCAAGAGAGGGGGTAGAAGGTGTTGCCGATTGAATGGCCTGATAGGTGGATTCAAATAGACTTAACGGCATGGTGTCATCGAAACAAAGATGATCTCCAGGGTTAGGGACTATCCAGGGGTCGTTAGACGCAGGATGTTCTTGAGGCAAGGTGGAGATCATGTTGATGGAAGCAACAGATGGGCATGGAACATCGGGTGGTGGAATGGGGAAAGTACCCATTAACGAAGAATCCTTGAGAAGGCCTACACCGACATTATCATAACCCGGTGGGGTTTTAGCAATAAACGGTACATTGCCAGTATGGGCATCAGAATTAAAGAAGGCAAGTTGATTGACGGTAATAACCTTTCCTTGATGAGGGAAACATACTACATGGAAAAGTGTCGACACGACTGCACACATGGAATCGATCCAGCTGCGTCCAAGGAGAAGATTATAATCAAGGGGAGAAGATTATAATCAAGGGGAGCATCAAAGACTTCCACTTCGACTTGGACCGTTTTTCCTTCTAACGTGATGGGCAACGAAGGAAGAACACCATAGGGCTTAAAACTAGATCCATTGAAGGCTTTAAGAGTATTTTGTGATTCATTCAAAGAAGGAGAGCCAATGGATTTCCAGCAAGAAAGAGACATGACACATGTCGAGGCACCCTCGTCGATAATGGTTCAGCAAATGTTCTTGTCAGAGACAACAACTTGTATCTGGAACACGAGTTGAGGGGGTAACCTTAGAATGTGATATTCCAAGTCAAATACTATTAAATTCGTATCCATTGGGTCAATTCCACTCATAGCTTTCAACAACGCCTTCCGTTGTGCAGGAAAAGTTTGAAGGACTTCAATGGTTGACATCGCAGAAGGTGCTTGGGTGAGATATTCAACAATGTTGTAGTTCTGGGTTGCAGGAGCATGAGGATTGAAAGCCGATTTTTGAACGATTCCCTTTGGGGGGGGTTGCAGAACTGTTTCGAGGCTCGGTTGTTTGAGATGAAGAGGACCATTGGTAGGTGGAGTCATGGGAGAGGGTTGTACCAAGGAAGGGGGTAAATCATCAACCTTCTCCTTAGAGGGAGAATAATCTTTGGCTCGAGTTGTGAGTGCAACATTATTCTGCTTAGAATCACCAGTACACATCAAAACATATGATGTAGTAGAAGAGGAAGGTTGGTCGTGAATGACCAACTGAGCTTGTTGTTGAGANGAATCAAGTCGCACAACCAAATGACAAACTCCGAGTGAGATAGCATCAACCAATAATTCAATAACGGCACTATACTCTGCAATGTTGTTGGTCGCATGGTTGAGGCACACACCTCGTAAGGAGACAAGTTTGTTTGTAGGGGCGTAAATTTCCCATGCAGTGGAAGCAAGGTTCTAAGTACTACGGTATCGCCATCAGCGAAAGAAATATAGGGTAGTGAAGACTTCGACATCTGGAAATCAAACATAACGTCACATAAGGGCAGTGACCAAATAACGAAAAAAACAAACTATAGTAACACAAAAGAAGTATGATACAATAAAAAATATAAGTACTCATGCACAGATGAGTTTATGCATAGTACTTCTTCAAGTACAACCCATTCCTAGGTTCACTCAAAGGGATACCATTGTAATCTACCAACTCACAAGCTCCTTTTTCCAAAACTCGTCGAACGATATAAGGACCTCACCACATGGGCTCGAATTTCCTAGCTCCTAACATATGTCGATCTTGTTCATAGAGAAGAACAAGATCACCTTTGGAAAAAACGCGAGGCTTGACATGCTTGTCGTATTGGGCCTTGACACACTTTTTCTAATCTTCTATGACTAGGGTGGCATCACGTCGAGTTTCGTCTAATCGCATAAGATATAATAGATGTTCTTCCTTAGCATAAGTGTTGGGTAGGAGTTCAACAGCTAGTTTTAAGGAGGGTATCTCGCATTCGATAGGGAGAATGGCTTCCACACCATAGACTAACTAAAAAGGTGTAAACCCAGTAGCGGGCTTAACGGATGTCCGATATGCCCACAATGCCGAAAACAACATTGTGTGCCAACTTGTTTTATGAATCCCTATCATTCGTCGAAGCATAGTTATGAGAAATTTGTTAATCGCTTCAACTTGGCCATTGTCTCTGGGATAATAGGGTGTTGAGTTATCATGACGAACACCCAACTTTTCAGTAAGTTCGGACATCATAAAATTCTTAAAGTGGCTACCGTGATCAGTGACGATAGATTGGGGAACACCAAAACAAGCTATGACGTGATTAAAAAGGAACAATCCTACGGTCTTTCCAGTGTTATCAAATGTCAGAATCGCCTCGGCCCATATCATAAAGTAATCAACGACTACAATAATGTAACCATGCCCCCCGGTCGAGTGAGGGTGACATGTCATGAAATGGATGCCCCATTTCGTAAAGGGACCAACTAAGACCACAGGGTGAAGAGGAGTAGGATGTGACCGAATTTTCTAATTATAGGTCTGGCAGGCATGGCATTTCTGAACGGCAGTGATGCAGTTGTTAAATAATGAAGGCCAAAAATAGTCTGCGCATAAGATCTTCTGGGCGGTAGCATACCCAGACATATGACCACTACATGCTCCGAAATGGAAGTCATTCAGAGCTTTCTCGGCTTCGTCGAATGTTAGACAACGTCAAAAAATAGAGTCAATCCCCCGACGATAAAGAGTATCCCCGAGGATAATGTATTGACGAGCTTGACAGCGTATACAACATCGGTCAGTACTGGACAAAGTTGGCTGAAAAGTCTGGGTTTGGAGATATATAATGATATCACCATACCAAAGATCATCAGTGCTAATAAGGAAAAGAGATTCATCGAGTAATGAATCTGTTGCTACATTTTCCGTTGCAGAATGGGGGAAATCGCATATCAACTCAGCAAAAACTAAAGACTTCTTGGACTTGGCGCATTCAAATTACAAGTCAAACTCCTCGAGTATCATGATCCATTTGGAGTATTTTCCCCCTAGCAATTGACGTGTCAGAATGTGTTTCATAGGGTTGCAATGGGAAATCACCGTAGTCTTGCATGAGAGGATATAGTGTTGGAAGCATTGGATGGCTTGAACGGCAGCCAAGGCTAGTTTTTCGACATGTTGATACTTGATTTCATTCGGCGTGAGACTTTGACTCAAGTAGTAAATAACATGTTCGTCGTGAGCATCATCCTCTTGGATGAGAACCATGCCAATGGTGTAATCTGAGGCAGCAAGGTAAAGGAAATAATCGTGACTGTAATCAGGGGAAAAGAGAAGCAAAGCTCGCTTTAAGGACAACTTCAAAGATTTAAAAGCATGGTTGGCAATGGTATCCCATACAAACTTTAAATCCTTCTTTAATAGCCACGTAAATCAATGAGTTATCTCGGCATAATTTGGGATAAAACGACGAAGAAAGTTTGCTTTCCCCTGCAAACTTTGCAATTGGAGAACTGTAGAAGGAGGAGGGAGATTAACTATCTCCTCAACCTTTAAAGGATCCACCCAGATCCCTTGAAGGGAAACGATAAAACCTAGAAGACGGCCAGATTCTACATAGAAAATGCACTTATGAGGATTTAAGTGTATACGGTAGAACCGACAGCGAAGGAAAATGGCCCGGAGGTGGGTTGGGTGATCGACTCTGCGCATAGAATGAGTGGGTAAATAATCCAAATAGGGTTGAAAGATATGCTTGATATCATGAAAAGCATAAGACATAGCGCATTGAAAAGTGGCCCCAGCGTTCTTGAGACCGAAAGGAAGTTTTCGATAGGCAAAAGTACCCCAAGGACAAATAAAAGAAGTCTTATGTTGATCCTCGGGAATGATGTTAATTTGATTATAGCCGAAAAAACCATCCATGAGAGAGAAGATTTCACTTCCGGCGCAGTCATTGACAATCTGATCAATGAAAGGGGTAGGAAAGTTGTCTTTTGGACAAGCTTTATTGATATCCCTATAATCAACACATACATGAATCGTACCTTGTTTCTTGTCAATCAGGACAAGATTGGAAACCCAGTCTGTGAGAGCCACCGAATAAATAAAGCCGGATTTCAGAAGTTTCTCGACTTTGAGCTTTATAGTAGCTGCTTTACGTGGGTGAACTGGACGAAGGCGTTTCCGGACGGGTTTAGCATCAGGATATGTCTTTATCTCATGTATCACAATCTCAAGGTCGATACCTAGCATTTCTTCGTAACTCCAGGCGAAGATATCACGAAATTCTTTGAACAGGGACGTATAGGTGACTATTTCATCAAGGGAACACGAAGCTCCAATATGGACATTTTTTACGATTCCAGGTTTAATGGATATGTCAATGGGAATCATGGGTGAGATATTGCTTAAGTTCCCTTCAGCAAACACATCATGTGTAGACTCGGGAATGGTCGAGATGACGACAACGGTCGACGGAGTCGAAATCCATTGGTAGTTCTCAAGAGTGTGTTGCTCTAGAAAGAGGATAGAATGATGATGCCCATCATCCCAAGGGGTGTCCTCCATGACTAACATGATCATCTCGTCAGTCAAAAAAATAACACAAAAAGGATCGAGAGACAACTCAGCAAGAGAGGGGGTAGAAGGTGTTGCCGATTGAATGGCCTGATAGGTGGATTCAACTAGACTTAACGGCATGGTGTCACCGAAACAAAGATGATCTCCAGGGTTAGGGACTATCCAGGGGTCGTTAGACGCAGGATGTTCTTGAGGCAAGGTGGAGATCATGTTGATGGAAGCAACAGATGGGCGTGGAACATCGGGTGGTGGAATGGGGAAAGTACCCATTAACGAAGAATCCTTGAGAAGGCCTACACCAACATTATCATAACCCGGTGGGGTTTTAGCAATAAATGGTACATTGCCAGTATGGGCATCAGAATTAAAGAAGGCAAGTTGGTTGACGATAATAACCTTTCCTTGATGAGGGAAATATACTACATGGAAAAGTGTCGACACGACTGCACACATGGAATCGATCTAGCTGCGTCCAAGGAGAAGATTATAATCAAGGGGAGCATCAAAGACTTCCACTTCGACTTGGACCGTTTTTCCTTCTAACATGATGGGCAACGAAGGAAGAACACCATAGGGCTTAAAACTAGAGCCATTGAAGGCTTTAAGAGTATTTTGTGATTCATTCAAAGAAGGAGAGCCAATGGATTTCCAGCAAGAAAGAGACATGACACATGTCGAGGCACCCTCGTCGATAATGGTTCAGCAAATGTTCTTGTCAGAGACAACAACTTGTATCTGGAACACGAGTTGAGGGGGTAACCTTAGAATGTGATATTCCAAGTCAAATACTATTAAATTCGTATCCATTGGGTCAATTCCACTCATAGCTTTCAACAACGCCTTCCGTTGTGCAGGAAAAGTTTGAAGGACTTCAATGGTTGACATCGCAGAAGGTGCTTGGGTGAGATATTCAACAATGTTGTAGTTCTGGGTTGCAGGAGCATGAGGATTGAAAGCCGATTTTTGAACGATTCCCTTTGGGGGGGGTTGCAGAACTGTTTCGAGGCTCGGTTGTTTGAGATGAAGAGGACCATTGGTAGGTGGAGTCATGGGAGAGGGTTGTACCAAGGAAGGGGGTAAATCATCAACCTTCTCCTTAGAGGGAGAATAATCTTTGGCTCGAGTTGTGAGTGCAACATTATTCTGCTTAGAATCACCAGTACACATCAAAACATATGATGTAGTAGAAGAGGAAGGTTGGTCGTGAATGACCAACTGAGCTTGTTGTTGAGACGGAAAGGATTGGGACAAGACAGCCGGTGCAAGTGGTTTTGGAGCTCCCTGAAGGAACTTAGTGACCTCGGCACGTCGTGGACAATCCTTCGTATAGTGATCATCACCACAGATAAGGCAAGGGTATCATGGTTTGCGCTTATCCCGATCGTCAACTAGGGTAGTTTTAGTTTTCTCTACTTGAGAATTATGTTTGCCCTCTTTATTCTTAACTCTCCCTTTTTTAGATTTATTTTTACCAGCTGGGGTAGATTGGACGAAATTTACCTCAGAAGTCTTTCCGGTGGGAGTGGTAGGAGATGGAGCATTTTGAACATTAGAAGAAGCAGATTTAGGGTTTGTTCTTGAACCGAAATGTTATTGGGCTTGGGAAGTACCAATCACACCGTCAACCGCATGCGAGGTAGCTAGAGTAGTTGAAGTGTTGGAAGTATTAGGACGAGGTAAGTCAAGTAGTAAATCATAAAGGGCTCATGTTTGTGAATAAACGAGGTCAAGATATTGAGCACGACTTATAGCCTGCTATTCTGTGACTATGCCACCCATGGAAATGTCCTTACCGATTTCTTTCACAAATGATTTTGTAAACCATTCTGCCAGTAACTGATCAGGGAGCTCAAGTTTAATGAGGCGTCGTCTCATTCACCACTCATGGATGTGATCAGTGATATGAGTGCCTTTAGTCTGTTTGAAGGAAGTCAAAATCTTGGTCCCCGTGTCATAACAGATCGACAATTGGCAATGCGTAAGGAAAGCCATAGCTAGGGTGTTGAAGTCAGAGAAGAAACCTCGGGGCAATTCGATATACCACTTCGCAGCAGAACCTGTAAGGGTTCTTTGAAAAAGACGTAAACGAATAGAGTCATCCATCAATGAGTTGGATGAACACCATAGGTGAAAATTCATAACATGATTATTTGGGTCCTCTCCCACTTTGTCGTCACATTTAGGAATGTTCGATGGAAGCTTGGTTGGTATAATAGGCCATTGGGGAGAGTGACGAATAGGATCATTTAAAATACTTGACAAATCTGGAAGATCCAAAGCGGCGAGAAAGGGTAATTGTAGATTCACCTGCGGGTACTGGTGGCTTTGGGGAGGAAGCCCTATCAGCAAATCAGTAGGACCATACATAGTTTGCATATAATGTGAAGATCCAGGCATATTCGGTGGTGGTTGGATAGGATAGTACCTCATCGGATTATACGCTAGAACAGGGGCTTGAGTTTGAGCAGTCGTCCCCCAAATGGGATTAAACGAACCTGGATATGGTTGGCCCATGCTAGGGGGTGTTACTAACGCAACTGGAAACTGTTGTCCCCCAGTCAATTGAGAAGGATTTTGTATCAACTAATTCCAATACTGAGCCAAGGACAGAGGTATGTTTTACCCATAAGGTGGAGTTTGTCCTCCCATCGAAGGTGGTGTTCCAATTGGGTTTTTCCAACTGAGAGGGGGTTGATTTATACTACCTTGATGAGATTGTCCACTAACCGGAAACTAATAAGTTGGAGTGAATGATGGAATAGCACCACTAGGATTAGGATTTCCAGTAGAAGATGAAGAAGGTCCTCCAAAATGAAATTGAGGGAGTGTTGGGACAAAACTGGGAAGAAAGTGCCCAGAAGAAAAAGGACCATTAGGAGAGCTAGATGGAGTTTTCGCAGGAGAAGGAATGGAAGCATTCAATGCACGGTATCCAGGTGGTAGTGTCGGAGTGACATTGGGCATTCGCGGTGTGTTCATGGGAGAAATACTAACCGCTGTAAACCCGGTTGGAACACTCGTAGTAGCTATAAGATGGGCCATTTCGACAGGGACGGTAAAGTGATAAGCTGTAGTCAACGGTACTGTCTCTGGACTAGAGATTTAAAAAATCATAGGAGGATTAATTTCAGAAATCATAGGTGAACCTAGACCAAAAAGGTCTCATCGGAAAACACCTGTAGACCAAAAAAGATCTTGGCCTTTTATACTAGGAAAGGGTCCAACTAGTGATCCAGAAGATGTAACAACTAATTCTCCAGAAGAATTCAGTCACATAAATGGTCTCTCGGAATCAGGGTGACGTCGAAAGTCCTCTCGAGTATTAGTAATTCGAAAACGTTTTAGAGAGTCAGTTAGTTCCACTTGTGGTGTGGTGACGACTGTGGCTTCACCTTGTCGAGGAGATCCCTCAGGTATACTTGTAGGAAAGGGTAGAGAACCTTCCAGATGCTCTCGAGATAAACCCTGCATTCTACGTGAATGACGTGGAGGAGCTATTGTAAATGAGTGACAAACTTCGCGAAGAAAATCCTATGGTCAACTTCGAGAAACAAACAACACACGCTAGTAAACAAAATCTAGGAAGAAACACCAAGCAAACAAAACCTTCTAATTTCGAAGCCACTAGTTGGTGATGAAATCCAATGTCGCAACCATGAGATGAGAAGGGGCTGGGCTAGGGTGGAAATGTTACGGTGATGACCTGCTTAATGGACTTACACCCTGGTGCAAGCTCCCACACATAATCGTGGGTATACCCTCCAAGGAGCCCGAGTGAGTTTGGTCAACGTCAATTCCAGAAACCGTGAAGACTTTCCGCTCCATAGTCACCTCGAGTAAGAACCTAGAAAGATAGGCCACTAAGGTCACCATCAATAACAATAAAGCCTGGGGGGATAGTCGACAGTCCGATCCACATGCAAGGGCAGGGTATCTAGCCCGAAATCAACTCAAAAGGCTTCCACTCATCATTGTGGGTATACCTTCGAGTGATCCCCGTAATACGTGCAATCTCTACAATGATATCAACAAATTGTGGTGAGTAACTCTGTCAATATCAATGCGACCTCGTGCTTGACCCTTGTGTGAGAAGGGCTTCCGAGGACAAGATGTTGCAAATAGAATTTAACACTCCCTAACACAAGATACTATTGTGTGTTTTGTGCTTTTGGAGAGTGTATCTCTCTTCCTACTCCAAAGCGCTAGACTAGCTAAATGTTGGTGTAATAGAGCCCTAGAAAAGAGTTACTCGATAAATTTTATGATTATGCAGTGTTGTTAAGAGCTGTTGTTTACTCAAAGGAAACAGGAATGAAACTTATGTTGTATGACTCTGACCTAATAATGCATGGATGATAATGAAATGTATCACTTTTTGTTCAATGCATCCTATGTATGGGAGGGAAAGAGAAATCTTTCCATATCAACCTTGAACTACAATGCAAAATTTTCGTTAAAATGAAAATGCAACAAATCACGCAGCAACAACAATTCTCTATTGTGTCTTTTTCAATAATTTCAACAATTTAATTTTCAATGTTTTCGAAGACAAAAAAGACTTTTGAAAGAAAAAAAAAAATTCACTTTTCAAAAAGGAGATTTTGGGTTCGATCCCCAGTGGAGTCACCAATTTTGTTATCGGACTAATTGGTAGGTGCAGACACTAATTGATCTCCCTAGATCCACCTGGATCTAGAACAAAACGGGACAGGACATGACTCTTTCCCTAAGTTTTGACTATTGAATTAACTAGGAGGAAGGAACAAGTAACATACCTTTATATCGCTTCCTAGGGTCTTTGTTGCTCTTGCTTCACTCCAGTGCTCTCATGAAGTCTAGACCAAGACAACACAAACCAACCAAAGTGAAGATAGCACAATGTATTCAATTTTCAACCTATGTGTATGATCAAGGAATTACACAATAAAGTGGAAATAGCTTTATGGGAAAGG
>JZKD02S2052191.1:40058-53439 GCA_000966675.3 Picea glauca | reverse complement strand
TTTATTTCAAGTACATATTTAACCATCTAAAAGAACATTTCCTCACACATAAGCATTTACAAGAAGATACATGAACTTAACACATAAGTTTATCTTTCATATTTTAACACATGAAACAAGTTCCTGTAAAGTTTATTTTAATGAAGTAGAGGGTGCTTGCATAGCACAACAAGTCAGCCTTCTATTTTCAGATCAATTAGACTTCTTGAGGGAGTATGATTTTGAAATAAGAGATATCAAGGGAAAATAAAATAAGGTAGTTGATTCCTTGAGAAGGCATGCAAATCTGATTTATACAGTTATGACAAGTAATTATGAAACTGATTTAGAAAAAAAGTTAAGACTATGGTTGGAAAGGATGTAGAATAACAAAATATTAAGTTAAAATTGGCATAAAATCAAGTTGAAATTGAAAAATCGGACTTGATACATTCTAAAAATGGGTTGTTAATGTATAAAGATAGGTTGTATATCCCTAAAGTGAAAGAAATTAAATTACTAATATTGAATGAATTACATAAAAATCCATACTCTGGACATCCTGGCTATCAGAAAATAATTACTATGCTAAGAAAGGAATTTTACTGGCCTAATATGAAGGGAGAAACTGTTGAATATTTAGCTAAGTGCATAAAAGGTCAACACGTTAAATTTGAACATCAACATTTAGCTAGACTATTACAACCCCTACCCATTCATAAATGGAAATGGGGAATTATAACAATGGAATTTATAATAGGTTTACCTAAAAGAAGTAAACATAATGATTCAATAATGGTTGTTGTTGATAAATTGAGTAAAGTGACACACTTTATACCAGTTGAATCCACCTATTGTAACATCCCGCTCTTGCGTGCACTGATCTAACTTCTTCTTTGAGGACACTTGCTTGGAAGTGATCCATATTATTATAATAATGGGCATTTGATTATGTTTATGAGGTGTTATGGATGATGACATGTTATTTTGTTGTATTGACATAGACAGGTGCTATTGACTCAGTTTTCCTGAGTGTGCAGGATTTTGGACCTTGAGGATGCAGAGGCATCGACGGAACCCTTGGACTCTGGATCCAGTTAGGGAGTGAACTATTGGGGTTTGATTGTTGTATATATATGACATTTTTGCATCTAATTAGATGTTATGATAATATTTCTGACATGATTCGTTGATGATACAGGCTGAGGATAGCTTGCCGACCATACTCACATGTGGAGTAGAGGGGTCACGCACGACTACCAGAGACGTTGAGGGAGAGGTGTGGACAACAACCCTACCACAACCTACTATCACTCCCGCCATGACTCAAAATGTAGGTTAACTATTACCTAGTTCGAGAAGATCCACGATGTCATGAGGGCATACTGCGACAGTCGCTCACGATGATTCTAAGGGGAGTGCAATAAGGTAGGGGCCTTATTCCTTAGAGTCCGTTAGTCTCCCACAAGATCACCTAGCGGAGTATTGTCTCCAACCATTTCTTATGTCTACCAAGTCATTCAAGAGGTGAGTATCACCCTTGGAGCACGTAGTGCGTTCTGAAGGGCACGTCGCGCAAGAAAAATGGAAAGAGGCGAGTGGCACCCTTGGGGCACGTAGTGCATCCTGAAGGGAACGTCAGGCAAGGGAAACAAAATGAGGTGAGTGGCACCCTTGGAGAACCTAATGCATCCTAAAGGGCACATCGCGTTGTTAAATAATAAATGAATAAACCTAGATGTCCTTAGAATGAATAATGTGATGAGAAAGATTTAAAACAATTTCCCTAATAAAATGTCTCCCAACCTAGGAAAATAAAATTTAGGTCTAAGTGATACTTGTTGTTGTTCTCAAGTTTATACTTTAAGGCTCTAAATCATACTGTGAAGGCATACAAAAAGGTAGAGATAATTAATGGTTAAAATGACTAGTTTAGTGGAAAGCGAGACCACAGTTGGTTCCTTAACTGTCTCTATCTAGCTTCACATTGTTCTTGGATGTTAATATCCCTTTCAATTACAGCTCATCAACATTCAAGTTCTACCCATGTATTTGTTGTTTGTAAGATGGTATTGAATAAGTTTAATGCAATGCTTGCTTGATCTGATAGACTGGGTTCTATATTAGGTTGTTTGGTAACTGGAACAGTCATGAAAGCTAAGGTTTTTTTTTTTATGAGTCAATTTTTTTTAAGGGTCGCAAATTTTTGGTTTGAATTAGTAAGAACAAAACTTCCAAATTATTGATCGATAGTATAACAGAAAAGAAGGTTGTTTCTAGTATCTAAGTCAAAATTAAAAGAGACAATGCATGGAATAAAGAAAGAGAAGGAAATATATAGTTGTATAACAAAAATGATGCATCAATTTAAGAGGAATCTCATTTTATGCTAATAGAAGAAAGAGGGATGATAAATTTGAAGAAATTCAGAGTTCTAAAACATTCATAGGTCTTATATCCGCTGACAGCTGATACAGAGGAAAAACTACAAATGGTGAGATAATATGAATGTTCAATCACCACAATAGAAGTTACATCATAAAAGCATTTAACGAATATATGAAATGACAAAGAAACACATAACTCAGGCTTGACAAGATCTGGAATCTTCAATCTATATTGTATTAATTCTGCCAAAATAAAAATTTCTCTTTACAATCCCATCCAGAAAAAATCCTTATCTTCGTCTTGAAAAGTTCTATTTATACAAAACTACCAATCTTAAGATGGTTGGTGATTTCCTAATTTCTAGTGACTAACTATTTGTTAAAAATAGATTAGAAACCATTTGCAGGATCTTCTCCATTTTCCCATTTTCTTGGAAGTAAAAATCTTTCAAATGATATTTTTACTTCGTTGATGACTCTCCTTCTTTCGATCCAATAAATTCAATACATCTTTCCAGGAACTGTGTAAAATTTCTGGGGGGTTCTAGAAGGTCTTTTGCTTCGAACATATAAACCTTTCTCTATATCTTGGAAAGACGGTCTTCAACTCCTTTATCTGCAAACTTTAAAAACTGTAGTTTTAAGTTGGGCTCAACTAACAACCTGTCTATTAGGGTGACATCCATTTTCCTTAGCTGTGAAATTTTTGTTTGAATTTCTCTCAAATTCTCTCTAAAATTTAATTGATGTCTTATAATATTAATTTGTCCTAGAAGTCCTATACAATTTCCTTTTCCAATGTTCAACGATCCATTGTCTAAAAGATAAAAAAATTCTTCGGAGTCATCTCTGATTTCCTTGACTATTCTTTTGTTTTCAGTTATGTTGGTTTCCCATAGCTTGAGCATGATGTCGCCTCTGATTTTCTCTGTGGCTGAAAATTTCGTAGTTTTGGATGTCTCTTCACTTGTCGAATATATGATTTCATTTTGGAGAGTAACCCTAGCTTCTTTGGCTTCTTTTTCCTTCAAGATAATATTATCAAAGGCGTTATCTACTTCTTGAAAGTAGCTCTGAATATTCTCTATCTTGGAAATCAATTTTTGTTGTTCAACTTCTAGTTTTGAATGCACTTCTAGTGACTAGGACTGAAAAGATTTTATATCTATGACCTGACCTTCCATCAAATTGAACTTAGCCTGTAACTATTATGCATGTTCCTTTTGCTGAGTAACCTATGGTTGACTTGCTTGTATATTTTGGTTCATTTCATCTAGGCTTGTTTTGAGTAATTGAATTTCTAGCCTTTTGACAACCCTGGTCTTCTCCAAGCTTTTACTTACCTCTTCCCTGATGTTCTCCTCAGCATTTTTTAACCGATCTTGTAACTAAGTTATCATGTTATCACTCTTATTTATATTCATTCTCATGTTTCCCATGGTAAAAAGGTTTGTTGTTTCCATGGCTCCCATGGAACTTGCTATTTCTATAGAGAAATCCTCCTCCTCCAAATTCTATCCATCTATCAAGATTTTATGTTTTTTTACGATATTCCCCTCCTTATGCATCTCTTGTTTCAGGACAACCTTCCTTTTTCTACTGAAAAAATAATCAGAAGGAGGAATCTCATCAATAGGGATAGAGGTGAGGTCATCAACAAATAGAACTCCTTCCTGTGGGAATCTGAAAGGGGACTATAAGGGGGTTATGGAAGCTATGGGACTTCCTAGCTCTGTAGATCATTTCCTTCTTATTCCCTTAAGAGTATTGACCTCAACAACAGGTGATGAAGGGGGATTAAGCTTACTGGACTTGGGTGGTCTTCCGGACTTTTTCTCTGCTTCAGTCTCTGCTTTCTTTGTTTGTAAGGTCTCTTTGTTTGGTGGGGGCCTTTCCGTATCCTGTGGGATTTTTTTGAGATTGCCCTTCTTTTGTGCTTCATGTTCGAAGCCTGGGGGAACACTTTCTTTATTTTGTGGGAGGGTGATTTATTCCCCTTGCAGTACTTGGGGTAGACCACTTCATATATGCTTCTAAAAGGTCTGAAAGCTAGCTTGCAGGTCGAACGATAGTGTCTGTGCTCGTTCCAACACCTCTTTATAAGTTTTAGTCCCTTTGAACATGTCATCCCAAGGGGACTCCTCATGTTCATATGGGGATTTCCTCGAGTGCTTCTACTTCCACCTTGGAATGACCCAAATTTTGTAATGAAAATTTTCCAATGTGCACATGGAAGATTGGTCGGGACTTCTTTTGAGCTGCTTTTAGCTCTATTTCGATACCGCCTTTCACTATTTGGTATGCAACTTTCCTACATACCTATCTATTTGGAAGGAATTTTGGAAGCGCATGAGGGGGGGTTGAGCACCCAAAAATCGTGATGTAGGAGAAGCTTTCCTCAATCAACCAGTCTGCTATTGGCTTGAGGTTTTTTGAAACTATTTCAGAAATGTGAGGAGGGTCACAGCCGAAAAACATTTTATGCATTGGTATTACCATGAAATGACAAATTTCATAAAACAATTTTTTTGTATTTTCTTCCCACAGCTCAAAGTGATACTCGTGAATGGGTTTGAGGTAGGTTATGTTGCAACTCCATTTCATCAGGTGGAAAGGAGTCATAAAACAAATCGCGTCCATGATGTATGCGGACATGTAAAAGGCCACTGGTTGACCTCAGGATCTTGTAGCTTTGTAATCTGAAACCTCTTTGGCTATGTTATCGGATAAAATCTTATCCCAGTTGAAACTATATCCTTCTGATGCTTCCTCTAAAAAGGGCACCCATTCTGCGGGGAAATGACAGGGATTCTTTTTTCCGAAGAGTCTACACAGCATCATGGCTASATAAACTATGTACTCATTTAAAGAAGTTGTGGCATAAACTCYGTGGGTGTCTGCCCTAAATTTTGATGGACATMTCCACCAGTCTTTGATTAAATCAGGGTACGTTTGGTTTGCCTCAGTGTATTCCTTTCTCTAAAATTCAGCTATAAWTTTGGCATTGTAAATGAATTTAGGATTGGGTGAGAGTTTGTACATAACCTGGATATGTTCAGGTCTGAATGAGCCGATAATGGCCCCTTGATCATTTAAAATTCTTCTCATTGGAATATCAACCTTCTCTAAAGCCCAACTGATCATGTCGTTGTACGCCATGAGTCGTGGGCGTGTTGCAATCTTGTGAAGTTCTTATTCTTCTATGTCCCGCAGGTGATTCTCAGAATCATTAAGGGAATTTTTTATCTCGTGGTCCAAATTTTCATAGATTTGTCTCCATTATTTGATCGAGTCAATAGCATGTGGCGTGGTGTCGAATATGACATCTCCCTCTGGGCTAGAAATCTCAGTTGTGTCTTCACTCTTCTTGGGTCCCTTTTTTGGTTCCATATCTTTCGTATTGGAATGAAAACCTGTCACAGAAGAGAGGTGTGTAAGCTTGGGTGGATGCGACTTACTCCTGATAGAAAAAGTGAGAATAAGGTTCATAACACAGACCTTTAATTTTCCTTTAACTCATTTTATGGTGAAAGTATTGACGCAGCTGTAAAAAATTTAATACCTTTAATGTAGAAAATATTTCTAAGATATGTGTTTGTGTCACAGGGACTATCCATTATTAATATGTCCATATTTAGGCAATTCAAAAATCAAAATTCAAAAGATCTCGTTTAACGGAAACCTGAAAAGTGAAAATACCTAAGAAGTTTAATTACCGTTAAATGTATTTTTTTTTTAAAACGAAGTTAGTTCATTTTAAATGTTGCTATTAAGTTGAGACTTCGCATTTCGGGGTTTTGGGGATCACGCTTGCATGAGGTATGTCGCCACTAAACCCTGAATCCAAAAATCACGATGGGATTAGTTTTAGGCCTTAACTTTGGCATTGAGTTGGGACTTTGCATTTCAGGGATCGCGCTTACAGGAGGTATGTAGCCATTAAACCCTGAATCCCAAAATCACGATGGGATTAGTTTTATCCCTTAACTTTGGCATTGAGTCGAGACTTCGCCTTTCGAGGTTTCGGGAATCTCTCTTACATGAGGTATGTCACCACTAAACCCCAAATACTGAAATCGCGATGGGATTAGTTTTAATTAATCAGGATCAAGAGCTGATTTCCATTTATTTTAGGAAATCAGGGATCGGGATTTTGTGATTCAAAATGTATTGAAAACATGTTGTTCTGAGTAAAACCAAATTCCTAAAGGTTAAATGATGGTTAACTAACTCCTTTAGGGATTTAATTTCTCTTTATTAAAAGTACTTTACAGAACATGCGTCTAGAATTTTTAAAAAAACTTGAGCTTTCTGTCTTTTATTATTAAAAAATACAAATGTTTTGGGATTTCAGTACCGATTTTTTTGGGACTGATAGCGAGAATTATACCTTATGAAAAGATGAATCCCAGAAAAGAAAAGCTTTAGTCTTAGAGATAAAGACTTTAAGACCTGGTTTCAACACTGATAAAAAAAATATATTTATATAAAAATAAAAACAAAAATAAATAAATAATAATAATAATAATTAATCGTGTGACGAGAAGGGGGTAAGAAATTCAATTAATTTATAAAAACATTTTGGGGGATAAAAAAATTTAAAAAAAGGGAAAAACGGGAAGTAATTGTTTTGTTACAAATGTTAATTAAAAATTTATTAATTAAAAAGAAAAAGAAAAAAAAGGTAATTTTCTACACTTGCCAATTTGAGTTTTAAATGAAAAGGGAAAGAGGGTAATTTAAAATAATTAGGAAACTAAGGAAAAGGGGGGAAACATAAAGATAAATGGAAACATAAGGAAAAAGCAGAATGACTAACTTAGTAAGGTATCTAGCATTTAAGAACTTTCTAAATTGAGCTCAACTAGTAAATTAGTAAGGGGGTAAGTCATTAAAATGTGTAAGGGAATATGGGGACACTTAGTAGAGATTCTAGGAATGATTTTAGGTGGGTGAGGGAAATAGGAATAATTAAATAATTAATGAAATTATTTTCTAGTGAAACGAATGGGATGGGTGACACATGTACGGGGAGGATTTTTCTGAATTAAATTTTTGAACAATAAATTAAATGGGAAATTGGGAAAGAGATGACTTAGAAACTCTATATAAAGGAGTGAGGAGGAGGAGGATGGATCTCTCCTGTTATGCATAGCGTTACGCTGCAGAATTTTCGACTTGACTGACTTAGCTTGTGGGAGTTGGGATACCCATCTCGGTGAGGAGTGGTAGCTAGGCCTTTTGAGATGAGATGGGAGTTAGATATTCTCGGATTTAGTGTGTGTAGCCCCTTTGCAGCTCGGGGGGCTAAGGGGGAAAAAGAGTTCCCCTAGCATTGGCTGGGAGGTACCAGTGAAGTCTCATTGGTCGGAAAGCGGGAGCTGCACGGAGCGCGCGAGACAACGAATCAGAGTGGATGACTTGGGATATGGTATGATTACTTTTATTCTTCATGGTACATTATTATTGACCTTACACTTTCAATTATGTACTTTTAAATGTGTAAAGAAGGTGTTGGACTTAACATTTTAATTGAGAACTTAATTTCCCCATAGCCTTAAGCTCGTTGCTTGACTTGATTCGCTTGGCATTTGATCCTTCCTTGAATGGTGTGACTACCCTTTTGGTTTCATTTATTATTGTGAAGAGTTGTGATTTTTACTTTGTCCTCATCCATATTTCATTATTCCATGCCTCAGAAGTTGGCCAGGAGCTAAATCGACGATCATCACTCTGGTGCATAGTGACCTATAGATTCTAATGCCCTATTTTTTGTGTGTGGATGATGAGAGAAGGATGTTTTTGCTCAGTTTTCTACCCCTGTTGGTTGTTCCTGGTTGAGTGGTTTTCTTGTGCCTTGCTGCGATTGATTACCTCCGTGGTTGTTTTTCTTCCCACAACGAACCGCTTATGACCCTCTATGTTGATATTTGTGTTTGATACCTTTCTGGTGAATTTACTGTGTATTTTTATATACTTTTGGTCTTCCTTTTTAACCCTACGATTTATTACTTGGGGGATTATTTTTAGCTTGTGTTTCAACACATAAAACACAACAAATATACCATTGATTGAGTGCGACGGAAATTTTATTTACACAATGAATTTTTCTAGTGTTTTTCTTGATGGATTGGTTGTGGATTTTCTTGCTAATTTCAATTTTTATTACACATCGATTTACCCTTTTATGGATTTCCACTGCCATTATTTCAACCACACTTCTTCTCGACATCTTTATATATATCCATGCAACTGCATTTTATATTTTTATATAGCCTATGATTTCTATTGGGACAGTGTTTTTCCTGTACCATGCATAACCAAAGGAAGCTATAATAAGGTCATGATGTTAATCATTGAGATAGGAATCTTATCCTTCACAACATTATCTTAATTGAATCAACAATATCATACTCATTTCCTCGTTGCATAACAACATTTGAATAGATTTTAAGCTCAACGAACTTAATATTTTTTAATAGCGAATTCGTGCCTCGGATGGTAGCGATTTTTCATCTTGAATGATTGTGGTTTTTTTACCATTATTAACAGTGAATTCCTGTCTAGGATGGAAGAATTTTTTTTTCTTGAATGCTTTTGTTTTTTACCATTATTAACGATGAATTCGTGCCTAGGATGGCAGCGAATTTCACCTTGAATGCTTGTGTTTTTTTTTTACCATCATTAACAATGAACTCCTGCCTAGGATGACAATGAATTTTCGTCTTGAATGATTGTGTTTTTTCTATCATTATTAACAACGAATTTGTGCCTGGGATGGCAACGAATTTCACCCTGAATGGTTGTGGCTTTTTACCATCATTAACAGTGAATTTGTGCCTAGGATGGTAACGAATTTTTGTTTTGAATGTTTTTGTTTTTTTTACCATTATTAATAGTGAATTTGTGCCTGGGATGGAAACAAATTTCACCTTGAATGCTTGGGTTTTGTTTTTACCATTATTAACAGTGAATTCGTGCCTGGGATGGCAGCGAATTTCACCTCGAATGATTGAGATTTTATACCATAATTGACATAATTGGTTTGTTGCGTTTGACTGAGTTTTTCCCTAGGAAAGGCAGGGTTTTTCTCCATGTGATTTACTGCATGTTTACCATGCAAATGTCTGCGTTTTTTTTATTATATGTACTCGACAATGATACCAATTAGTAATGGACAACTTTGTTAGGTTACTAGCTAATAGTGAGTTATATTTCCATCGTTTTCCATTTTATAACATAACTTAATACCCATGTGTTTTTAAATTTACCTGACAATGATTTTAATTGGCATCATTCTTTCTGGACAACGTTCCTCTATTATTGATTGGCAATAATAATTATTGTTTGTGGATGGCGTTTAATAATAGCATAAAAAAATTATTGATTGGCTCTGAAATGACATTTAATTATAAACAACAAGATAGCATTAAAATTGCATTGAATAGCGTAGAAATGGCTTTTATTTATAACCACATAACAACTTTAAATTGGCATCAAGATTTGCATTGAAATGGCACTCATTTATTGACAACAACCACTTATATAATTTAGACAACAATTGCAATTTAATCGTCAATAGATTCTATATATGATGGACAACATGTTGTAACTAATATCGTTGATAGTGTTATAACCTGTGATATATAAGGAGGTTGATTAATAGTGTTACATTAATAGCAATATGCATTGATATAGTTAATATGGTTATGTATTGTTGAATTGTTAAACTAGATTTGTGTTTATCGATTAATTAGGACTTGTCAATTAGACAACATTGTCGATTAAATAAGGAAGCAACATCAAATCACTTTTAAATGATGAGTAGTGCACTTACTTTAGTAAACGTGTACTTTGCTGACAAGAGTGTTGATTTGGTTGAGTTTTTTTTTAGTTCACACTTGATAACGTTTATGTCATTAGTAACATTACAATAGTTTACCCTTCACGCCTATACTTCTTTCTTAACCATTAGGGATTCTTGGTTGTCATCGATTCATTTAAATGGATTGCGCATTTGTTGACTGATGTCTTCATGCATCTTGCCGACCTGTTGCTTGGGGGCATAGGCATAGTCTTCTTGTCAGTTATTTCAGCCCTTAGCGCATTGGCTTTACCTTGAGACATTTGTCCAGATAGGTTGTGCATAATCCCTAATAAGGGGATCATGGCATGCCCTTTTGTATAGAGGTGAATGATAACTTGGTCGGAGTATGTGCTACCCATTGTGGCCATTGTTCGTTGTAGTCGTTTTTGGCGCATGGGCTGAATGCCTTCATGCATTTGGTTGCTCACCATCGAGGTTCTAGTTATCTAGTCATCGAGGTTGTTGTGTCAAGATGGTGATGTTGTCCCTTATCTTGTAGGTGTGGTCATGATTGTGTTGGAAGGGTAGTCGTTTCTCCTTGTTGTTTTACGCATGTTTCACCCATTTTCTCTCGTGCTAGTGCATGGAGTCATAATGGTCTATTGCATGTTCCGTGGGTGTGGTGCTGGCCGTCAAATGTGTTGTTTAGCTGTAATCGTTGTTGTCGTCATTTTGAAAAAAAAAAATTGCACCTTCTGCTTCGCTTATAGTTGTATCAAAGGGGTCATTACATATGGTATCAGAGCGGGTTCAACTTGTGACTTGGGATCACTACGGCTTTCATTGATATGATATTTGATTATAATGTTGCTAATTAAGTTGAATTTTATTCTTGTAGGTAATCATGGTTAGAGGATGCCATGGAGGCAGACAATGAGGTGCTAGGGGAGGAGGTGCGACACCTCCAGTAGCATCCACGCCTGAGGCGTCTAACCCCTAGGGAGATGAACAAGTTATTGGGCAGGAGTAGATAGCGGTGGGTGATGTGATTGGGATGATTATGTCTAAGGCACTAATTAGTCATTTGGACAAAGATGAGGCTAGGGTGCCAACACCCCCTGAGGGTCCACTGCGCACTCTGGTTGGTACTGGTAGCATTCACCGTGAACTCGAGAAGGTCAAATTTCTTGAGTTCTTTGGTGCCCCGGATGACGTAGACACCGAGGCATGGTTGGAGAATATGGCAATGTGATTTGCACTTCGCGACTATACCTAAAACATGAAGGTCCACATGGCGGTCCTTCAACTGAAAGGGAGCGCTCTTCTTTAGTGGAGGACGCTCCTGCCACAATTGAACATGATCGTCGAAGACGTGTCATGGGAACTGTTCAAGGAACCGTTCCGAGAGAGGTACCTTTCAGAGGAATTCATTGAGCATCAGCTCAATGATTTCAACGCCTTACCACAGGGCGGTCATATGGTGCCTAAGTACGAGGCCCGTTTCATGGAGTTTTTTCAATATGAGTCACATCTTAACACTGAGAAACTTAAGGCCAACAGGTTCATGTTTGGCCTTAATGTCAGCATACGTGTAAAGGTTAGGATTTTGATTCCTTAGACCTTAAATGATGTCATCCAAAAGGCCCTCATAGCAGAGGAGGAGCTTATGAGTGGGGGTCAGAGCAGGACTCTAGTGAGACCAACGGGGCAAGTGTCATTTGGTGTGCAGCATCATCAGACACTAGCCATACATATGCTAGGATATTGTGGCTTCCAGAGGGGATCCACTTTCACTACACCTCGGTGACCAACACCTCAGTAGCGGACTCCTTACTGAGGACCACCACATCAGCAGCATCATCGACCACAACAACAACAGTTTAGGCATGTTCAGCAGAACAAACTAGGATTCCAGGCTGATGGGCCATCGACTTCTACTTCAGGTACCAGGACTACTGGACCAAAGAAGGGGTGTTGGACATTTGGGGAGCCACACTACCAACATGACTGCCCAGTGGAGAGGACTAGAGCATCTAGATCAACGCGATTGCCAATAAGATTCATACAGCTGTAAATAATCACCATGCAGAGCACTAGTCGAATGTGCTTGAGACGTCAGGTACCATCACTGACCAAAACTTTAGTATTTTGATAGATCCCGGTGCTATCGAGAGTTTCATTTTTGGTGCAACACTAAAAAGGACTAAGGTAAAGGTAGTTGAACAAGATGATTTTAGCTTTGTAGAGATGGCTTCGGGAGCCAAACAGAAGGTTGGAGGAAAGGTTACAGGTTGTACCCTTAAACTGGGAGAGTTTGTCACCAAGGCTAACTTGTACGTCATGATCTGAGGATCTTATGATGTCGTGATTGGTATGGACTGGTTGAAATTGCATGAGGAAATACTCAATTGTAAGACGAAACGGTTGATCTTGGTCGATGATGAGGGACAAAGACGTGTGATTGTAGGACAGAACCAGGGATTTTCCCTGAGGTTCATCTCTTCCTTTCAACTATGGAAGAGTATGTGCAAGGGATGTAGGATTATGTGATCCTTGCATTAAATGAGAAGGGAGTAGCAGAAGGTCTATAGCACCTTCCCGTGGTGAGATATTTTGGGGACGTCTTCCTGGAGGAGTTACCTAGGATGCCGCTGGAGAGGGAATTGGAGTTTACCATAGACCTAAAACTTGGGACTGAACCAATAGCGAGAATGCCTTATCATATGTCAACCCTAGAGTTACAGGAGTTGAGAATTCCGCTGAAGGAGTTGTTGGACCTCGGACGTATACGTCTGAGTGTGTCACTATGGGGTGTGCCTGTTATTTTCATACAAAAGAAGGATGGGACGTGGAAACTCTCCATTGACTACCATCAATTGAACAAGGCAATGATCAAGAATCAGTATCTGTTGCCGAGTATTGAAGATCTTTTCGATCAAATGAAGTGTGTGATAGTGTTTTAAAACATCGATTTGTGATCAAGGTATCACCAGTTACGGATCAAGGAGGATGAATTCCTTAAGACAACCTTTAAGATGAGGTTTGGACATTACGAGTTTATTTTTTTATTGTTTGGACTGACAAATGCCCCAGGGGAATTTATGAGTTTGATGAACGGGGTGTTCTGCGAGTACTTGGACAAGTTCATCCAAGTATTCATTGACGATATTTTGATTTACTCCAAGTATCCAAGTATCCAACTATGTTA
>JZKD02S2052168.1:478547-489488 GCA_000966675.3 Picea glauca | reverse complement strand
GACAGTTTGGCTATCAGTTGTGATTTGTTCACACATGCAGTGGATATGCTTATGAGCATGTGCAAACGAGGCAATTGTATTCATTCAATTCATTGTGAGAATTCGGATTGCAGAGTTTGTGCAAAGGAGGCAGGCTGTCTGGACACAGAAATTGGTGCATGTATTTGCTAATTTGTGTATGACAGTGTGAGACGATTGTATGGTACTGAGAGCTCTTGGATTAGAGTTTTTTGTATGAGATTGTTTCATGATTCATGATATACATAATATATGATAGTGGGGGTTTTTATCTTTACGCTTTCCCAGTAAAACTTCTGTGTTGTGTGTTATTGATATTTCACTTTGTGCATTGTGGTTGTGATCGTGGTTTAATTGCTTCTGCAAAAGTAATAGTAGAAGCGATTCTGTATTTAACAAAGGCAGAACTTGTTAGATCAGGAGAATCGCAGGAATACATTAATTTGTATCAAAATTTCTACATTGAGTTCAAGACAATTGGTTGCAAAACGGATAAGAACAGAAAACAATGTCTATGTGTTAAAAGAAGAAAAATAAGAATGACACTTAAGCAAATATGATGAAAGTTGGCTATGGCATAGGAGACTTGGACACCTAAATTTTGATCATATAATCAAGCTTAGAAACAATGGGGCGGTAAAAGATCTTCCAAAGATATCAAAACCATATGACTCTATTTGTAAACCTTGTCAGATAGGAAATATTACTCGCACTCAGTTCAAATCTAAAAACTTTCCTTCAATAGAAAAACCTCTCTAGTTAGTACACATGGATTTATGTGGACCATCAAGAAAAGAAGGTACAGGAAAATAAAACTATTTTATGTTGATTATTGATGATTATTCTAGACTAAAGTGGGTTGCCTTTTTGAAGGAAAAATCTGAAGCATTTGAAAAATTCGAAGTGTTTAAGGCTCTGACTGAGAATCAAACAGGAAAAATATTGAAGGCAATAAGGTTTGATAGAGGAGGAGATTTTAGCTCATGGAACTTCAAAGAGTTCTGTGATAAACATGGAGTCAAACGAGAATACACTATTCCAAGAACACCACAGCAAAATGGAGTAGTTGAGAGGCATAATAGATCAGTTCAACAGATGGAAAGATCAATGATAAATGAAAGGAATATTTCTTAGACATATTGGGTGGAAGCAATCCATGTAGTTGTTCATATTCTTAACAAAGCTCATCTCAGGCCACACAATGATAAGACTCCTTATGAACTATGGTTTGGAAGACCTGCTTTAGTCAAGCATTTTAAAGTCTTTGGGAGTAAATGTTATATCAAGAATAATGATGAAAATATTGGCAAATATGATGATAGGGTTGATGAAGGTATCTTCTTAGGTTATGCTACAAACAGTAAATGGTACATATGCTACAATAAGAGGCTGCATAAATTGGTTGATTGTATCGACATAAAAGTTGATGAAGAAATCTCAGTACGAAATGTAAGCAGTGTTGAACCAAGCATAAAATATATAGTTGAAGATGAAGATGAACAGGTTGAAGAATCAGAAAGAGAAGAATCTGAGTCAGATGAAGATACGAATACTCAGGCTGACACAAATCAACAGAAAGAAACAAAACCACCTCTCAGAATTGTTAGAAAGAATCATCCTGAAAATCAGATAATTGGAGATATAAACAAAGGAGTTCAGACAAGAATGAAATTAGTTAAAAACATAGAACAATCTCAGATTGCTTTTCTATCTATGATTGAACCTAAAATTTTTGATGAAGCCAACAACCATGATGATTGGATTAGAGCTATGAATGAAGAACTTGATCAGATTGAAAAGAACAATACTTGGGATCTTGTTCCTAGACCTGAAGATAAGAATGTAATAGGTTCCAAATGGGTGTTCAAGAATAAAATGAATGAAAAAGGACAAGTTGTTAGAAATAAAGCCAAATTGGTCTGTAAAAGGTATGCACAAGTTGAAGGTTAGGATTTTGATGAAACTTTTTCTTTAGTGGAAAAATTGGAAGCCATCAGAATGTTTCTTTCATATTCATGTCATAAGAACTTCAAAGTTTATCAGATGGATGTTAAGTCAACATTTCTTAATGGAGATCTAGAGGAAGAAGTATATATGGAGCAACTTGAAGGATTCTCATTGACAGATAATATTGATTATGTTTGCAAGCTGAAGAAGGCTTTATATGGACTGAAACAAGCACCACGAGCTTGGTATTATAGACTGGACATAGTTTTACAAGACAAAGGGTTCAAGAAAGGTACTGTTGACAACAATCTCTACATCAAGTCCGAAGGTGATGATTTACTAGTTGTTTTGGTTTATGTAGATGACATTATTTTTGGCTGTACTAATGATTCCTCTATTCAGTGGTTTGCTAACTCTATGCAAACAGAGTTTGAGATGTCCATGATAGGCGAGTTGTCATACATTCTTGGTTTAAAAGTAAATCAGAGTTCTGCAGGAATATTTATCTCTCAAGAAAAATATTTGAAAGAGATGTTGAAGAAATTTCGGATGGAAGATTCTTATCCTGTTAGTACACCTATGGTGGTTGGTTGCAAGCTCAATAAAGATGATATTTCACCTAATGTTGATCAAAGGACATATCGATCAATGATAGGCAGTCTTCTGTACATCAAAACATCTCATCCTGATATAATGCAAGCTGTTGGAATGGTAGGTCGTTATCAGTCTGCTCCTAAAAAAATTCATTTAGTAGCTGTAACCAGGATATTCAGGTACTTGAAGGGCACAATGACTTATGGTCTGTGGTATCCTAGAAATCAAAACTTTCAGTTAACTACTTATTCATATGTAGATTGGGCAAACTGTGTGGATGAGAGAAAGAGCACCAGTGGAGGAGCATTCTTCCTAGGTAACTCATTAGTATCATGGCTTAGTAAGAAGCATTGATCCATCTCCTTATCAACTACAGAGGCATAATACATGTCTGCTGCTACTTGCTGGACACAAATTCTATGGATGATACAAACTCTTGCAGATTTGAAGGTAACTTATACTCATCCCATTCCACTTCACTGTGATAACACCAGTGCCATCAGTCTCTCTAAGAATCCTGTACTTCATTCAAAGTCAAAGCATATACTAATAAAATATCATTTTCTCAGAGAACAGGTTACAAATAGAATTGTCCAGGTGAATTATATTCCTTCCACAAAACAAATAGCTGATATCTTTACTAAACCTTTAGCAACAACACCTTTTGGATATCTTCGTCAGAAGTTGGGGGTTATATATTCATTTGTCCAATCTATTCACCTTGTCAGGGGGAGTATGTGATTGTCACATATCTGATACTTTCGAGATGTATTGCAGCAGTTCAGGGGGAGCGTGTTTCTTCTTTGACATTGATGTCAAATGGGGAGAAAAAGTGTAGTAAGCAGTGTGGTAAGGATGCTATAGTGGTATGTTTGGTTGCATGTTTAGCAGGCAGAGTAGCAGTCCATGCAGAGAGTGCAGAGTGTAGTTATTTAGGTTCAAGGTTGCCATCAATGACAAAGTGGGAGATTGTTGGCATACTTACAGACATAAGACAACGTGTGTGTGTTTGTCATTGATGGCGTAGATCAACACGATCAATAGTGCAACGATAATGGAATGGAAATGATCAATGATGAAGAGAAACAGTGATCGTTGGATCCCATTCAGAATTCTTGATGACCGTCAGATCTAAATTCAGATAGGAGGAGCGCACAGTAGAAGAGAATGGATCTCAGGCGTTAGATCTGAGCCTGAAGACCAACCGTCATTGGATACAAAAGAAGGAGCACGATATTTACGTGCAAGATGAAGCGATCTTACAAAGTCCCAAAAGTAGGAGGACCATCCATCTTCAAGAAGGACACATGGCGAGTGTCTAGAATTTCCCTGACTTACACATTGGAGGAGTCAACGGAGCATGGTGTGGGAACTCATGATATGTGATATCCGGAAATGATCTAGGCTGTTGAATAGAGGATTGGTCTGAACCCTTGGATCGAGGGTCGTGGACAGTTGGATGCAGACTACACGTGGCGAGAGGTCAAATTTTTGCTAAATGGAAAGTCAAAGGAAAGAGGTGCTCTATCCTTTGAAATCGCGAAAGGTGAAACCACGATTTAATCTGAGTCGTCGATCAAAGGGAGAGCGTGGACCATTGATCTGGCTTTATTTCAGAGTTTCGGATACTGGGAGTTGGAGGAGTCAATGAGACTCACGACAAAAGTGCGAAATCATGAAGAGCTCGTTTGTTTGGCGAGTGGTTATAGCACATCGTCACATTGTTGAGAGTTGGAGGGAGTAGCTAGTGCATCCAAGCTCTATTTCGGTGATTGCGACATGGAGAGTTGAGACCCTTCATCACAGAAATGTCGAAATGCAAAATCGTGAAATCAATTATGCTTAGTGTTCAGTCATAGAAAATGGGCATATGAGATAAACACGAGACCCTGCAGAATTAATCCAATGGTGTTGTTAATTGGGAATATGATCGAAGGGCTACTGTTTCACTTCACAGTTAATTGATCAGTTATGATTCAGTTAGCAGAACTGAATCATAGTTATTGGACATTTGGTGATTCAGTTGCCGAGGCGTTTTCTTGGAGATTCAAGGCGTAACTAAATAGGGGGTATAGGATAAAATGGAAACGAAATGACTATGGTAGGTTGGTTGTTCGAACTGGAAAAATGATTTGAACTATAAGAAAGGTAAAATTACAGTATGCATAGTGTGAGATAAAAATCAGAGATGCTGAATAGACAGAAGTAAGAGCATAATTGCAAAATAGTTTGAAGTAGAGCAGAACTGTACAACAGATAGAAGCAGAGCAGAGTTGCAGAACAGATAAAAGTAGAGAAGAATTGCAGAACAGATAGAAGTAGAGAAGAATTTCAAAACATAGAAGAAGGGGTAAGAAGTAAGACACATGTATTGTTTTTTATTCAATCATTTATTCTTAATTAGGGAGGTAGGGTGGTGCTAGGGAGGACTGTAGTCCTCTGTTATTCAAGTTGGTGCTTGAATACTGAAAGTTGGAGCTTTCATCTGGTTGTGGCTAGAAAAACAGGATGGCAGGGTGGTGCTTTGGAAAACACAGAGTTTTCTGTATACAAGTTGGTTCTTGTATAAGTGGAAGTAGGTGCTTCCATCCAGTTGGTGCTGGAACACTCAAGGAGTTGGTGCTTCCTTCTAGTGGGTGTTAGAGAAACCATAGAGTTGGTTCTCTCAACAAGTTGGAGCTTGTAAAACAGAGGTAGAAGCCTCACTTTGAGTTGGTTCTCAAATATAGATGATTTACAGAACTTAAAAGACTGCCTATCATTCAAAGAAGAAGAGGTTTTATCCCTTTATGGGTTTCCTCGTGAAAATCTGTCTCTATGTGTATCTTATGTGTGACTGATGTTTATTACTCATGTTGTCCTATGTTGTATAATATTAATGGTCACTTGGAAGAGCTTGAAAATTGTTTGAATAGTCATATATTGTTTAAGCACAGTAACAACTAATTCACCTCCCCCTCTCAGTTGTTTTAGTAATTTTAACATTGATCTCCTCCTTTGCATAAGGCTCTCTTCATTAAATTAAGGATTGATCTCCTCCTTCCTTGCATGTGATCAAGTGATATTAAAAGGATCAAAACTCTTTAATTTTTGTGGGTGAATGGATAGGGGTTCTCCATTCCATGTAGTCTCCATTATAAATTAAATAATGAAGGATTGATCTCCTCCTTCCTTGCATGTGATGAAGTGATATTAAAATGATCCAAAACTCTTTAATTTCTATGGGTGAATGGATAAGGTTTCAACATTCCATGTAGTCTCCATTATAAATTAAACTAGCATACCCCCGAAGCAAGGGAAAGGGAACGTCGAAAAAAACTAAGTAGTATCCATCAATGGACATTTTGTAAAATCCACTGATGTAAAATCCATTGATTTATGACTTAAATATTTTATCCAAATATAACAACTGAATTTTGAATGTTTGCAGTTTCAAGTTATTAGGGAGCTAATCCCTTGGTAGGTAATCTGGCCTGTGAGACAAAAGAAATAAAGAGTCATTCAAGAAGTTTTCTTTGCAGTCGTGAATCTTAGGTCTCTTGTATTGAAATTGAAGATTTAACCAAGATTCAAAAAATTTATCTTAAAGTATATCTGCCTATGTTATTCAATCTAAAACCAGACATGATAAGGATTCATAATAGATTTGTAAGGTACAAAATAACAAAGAAAGATTTAAAATTGCAATAACAAAATTGTCTTGAAAGAAAAATATTTATAAAAACTACCAAAGAACTTGAAAAAAACGTTCGTCCGACCACCCATTTACATCGAGAAAGTACCCACTCTAGTGGAGTTTTACGATGAATAGGTTTTTACAAATATTAGTTCTTTTATACAATGGAACAAAGAAATGCAAACGACAAAATGAACTGCAAACCTAAATATTCATAAAAATGTTGAAAAGAACTTTCGAGTTAGGTTTATATAAATATTTCTGTCAAAAAAGGGGTCACAATTACTAACAAATCATAAGAAAATCTGGTATAGAATTTGAAACCATGAGTGGGTCATAGAACAAAACATAAACCCGAGTGGAATATTCTATAAAGAGGTTCATCCACAGTTTGCAGACTCATTTCCTTGAGTTGTCGGGCACGTATTTACATGGAGAAAGTACAAGTTAAAGTAGGGGAAAGGGAGAAAGTACCCACAATTTCCTCTAATCTGCCAGTCTAAGTCATTTTTTTATCTAGAAATTTGTCGAAGGTTCGGAAAAATATATTGAAATAGTTACATTGTAACCATTTGCACCAATATTATGTAAGGAAAGGAAAGAACGTAAATATAAGAATTTTCTTCACCTTTGTGTATTTATTTGTTGTTTTGTTCTCAACGGTTTAGTAGATGTTGGCATTTACTTTATCTGGTGAATCACTTAGTTTATGTCTACATCAAAATGTTCTGTTGTCAATGGTTTACTCTATTTTAAAGCCATTTACTTTTTGTAATGTCAATATCACCACCTACTTGTATATGAAGAAAATAAAAATGTAACATACTATATTCAAATTTACATATTAAGTTATAACATTTTGTAAGTGACGGGAGCCAGTGACCTTTTAGTTGTGATCGTCATTTTCATAGTCTTGAACAATTATGAAGAAGTGGACAAGGGAAAATTCACTCCAATCTTAAAATATTTGTGCTGGAATTTATTGAATGGGAAAATTGTATATATACGACCGTGAAAAAAAAGATTGGATATAAAGGACTCCAAATGTGGTTCGTAGCCAGCATGAAAGTATTAATTATAGGTTTACTGCATATGAACCTTTTAATCCACATCATCATGGAAACAATGCATAAAGTTTGAGTGAAGAGTTTACCCCAAACATATTGGATAAAAACATCCATTTTGTGTTGTGCAGTTGTGTCATGATCACAATCATAGGGCCGCTAAACTCTAAGAGACTACAACATACATGTCTACATGAAATTCAACAATACAGTTCAACATAGAAACTTGAAGTAAAGAATATTGTACCTAAAACCTTCATGGTCATGCAAATTTGACTACAACACCAAATCTAGACCACCAAAGCCAAGATATTTTTCTTCCCTCCAATTAGAACAACCTGCAATTATGCATCGCTGACACAATATTTCCCATTTTTAGTAATATAGTGGCATTGTATGTTGGGATTTATAATTATCTTGAGGAACATAATTCGCGTAAGGAACATGGTATGTTGGGATTTATATGTCACAATGGAGAAAAGACGAGGAGAATATATTTTGAGATTTTGAAGCTATAAAAAAATTAGAAGATGCCAACCTCTTTCGATGCAACAATGCTCAAACTCCTCAGATTTGAGTTTAATGAAAGAAAATAAAATTTGGTTTTCTAGAAAATTGGTAGAAAATTTATGAAAGAAAAAATATTTGCTCTTGGAAACGTGCACTGAAACAACCTTGAAACCATCAGAGAGAAACAATACAGGAATCTTTCAACAAATTGACAATGAAGACAATTCCAAAATGCAAAATAGAAACTTGACAGGAACCATGCAACCACTATATCTAGAATTGAGATCACTTAGTTCACAACTTCAACCGATACAATTTACTTCAATCAGAAATTGGGTCCAATTGATTTGTGCTATATCTAGAATTGAGATCACTTAGTTCACAACTTCAATCGATACAATTTACTTTCGTTAGAAATTGGGTCCAATTGATTTGTGTTTTAGATAGAAAATATAAAAAATGAAACCAATCAACCTCAATTAACCCCAACTAGGTCCAAAATCTAAAACATCAAACCAATCAATCTAAATCCCATTTGATCCTTGGTTGGATGGTAAAGTAGGGTATTGATTAAAAAATAAAGTGGGGTGTTTCATATCCACCAAAGTTCAATCCCAGAATTGCTAAGGTTGGTCTTCACTTTGGATGCTTTATATGATAAGTTGGACCTTCACTCTGTTGCTAAAGTAGTTGATTTCCTAACAATATTTTAGATGTAGATCGATATCCCATTACCAGTCGCAATCCATGTTGTTTGGGAAAATGTTGCAAATATCTCTGATTTCTCCCGATATATCTGAGTTTTTCCAAATTTTCCAGTTTGCTAATATTTTCCAAGATTTCCAGGTCCAACTTTATTCTTGTCAATATTTCCTAACAACTTTATTTACAGGCCCTCGACAATGTATTCCCCAAAATGATATTTGCAACATTGGTTTTGGGCCACTCAAAATTCATAATGGATGCATGAGGGAAATAATCTGTAGCAGTCTCTAGAATGTAGACAAGAGATCTCATGAATTCAAAGTAGACTCTTCACTTCAGTTGGTATCCGAGATCTTAGTTTATTGATACTTGCATTCCATTAAATCATTTATAATATAAAAAATTATTGTCTACTAAATAAGTGATGCAAAGACTTTGTAAAGTGAGCACAGGAAGCCAAAACTCATGATATCATGACAAATGCAACTTATCAACCCTAATGGAGCAGTATGCCTCCAAACCTGGATAAACTAGATTTGCTTTATTAAAATATGCATTTCAAAAGGTTTTTAAATTGACAAATATACTTTCTTCATTTATAATTGCATAAATAAAATAGTCTATTTATTATTTTTTGGAAAAATTTATCACATGGAAAGGACAAAAATTATAATGAGAGCTTATATTATCATTTATTTATGACAAAAATAAAAGAAACAAAAAAATTTAAAGCTTGAGGCGCTTGAGTAAAGCTGCTCAGTGACTTGGAATGGGTCGACACATGCCCATCTGACTGCCCAGTCCTTCCACGTTGTGGGAGTCATAGTGCCCAGTGTTTGCATGGGATATACATGGAAAGCATCCTCCTGGTGGAGGAGACATGTCTCTCCATATGTAAAGAAACAGAGGAAAAAACAATAGGACTAGGGTATGAAGTGTGCATTCGAGTGGACCGAGAATCAAGGCTTCGTCTACAATCTAGCCGCCATACTTCTTTTCGGCCTTGGTCTTGAAAGAAGACTGTTGGGGCAGAGAATAAAGCCAGTACAAGAAGCAAAGAATCGTCATAAAATAATAGGGCGCATGATCCATTCCCACGACCGCCATGGCCCCCCACTTTGTCACACACCCACTACGACAACTAAGATTTTATTTTTATTTTCATCTTTTCTTCGAGGGATAGAACCCCCGAATTTCTATGGGGCCTAGCGCAAACCATCCCTTCCCTTATCCTCCTCCGTGTGATCGTTGGCTATGACCACAGGCCCTACCAAAAAGGTGCTCCGGCTTTCGTGATTCGAGGAATCGCGATGAAAGCATTCCCCTGTTCTCTATCTTTCGAAATGCCGAAACCCGAAAGGGTCTAACAGTTCTTTAGCTCCTCCCTCAGGTCGCTTGTCATACGATCGATCCTATGACCTAGTGCTAATCCTCTAAATTCTTTCAGGGTTTTTCGAATTTGGGGAATCACGATGCAAGCGTTCTTCCTTTCCCTTTTTAATCCCCGGGACTCGAAAGCCCGGTATCATCTGGATCTACGGTCTAGATTGTTGACTTGATCAACGACCCAGATTAAATATTGACATTCTACCTTTCAGGATTTTGGCAGGGTCTTCACTCCTATTTCCCCGATCTCCAGAACCCGATAGCTTTAGATCTTCGCCACGCATCCCTAGAAATGGACGGTCCAGATTCTTTCGGGACTCCTCCTTCCTACCACAAGAACCTGTCCAGTGACCTAGGGCTCATCCATAGAGCGCATTGGGGTTTCGCGTACCGGGATTTCACGACTGGCGAAGATGAGGGGTCTTGCCCTTGGGTTTCCCTTGTGCCAAAATGCTGAAACCCATTCACGCTACATCGATTCGGGGTTTCTCATACCGGGATTTCGCGACTGGTGAAGATGAGGAGGCTTACCCTTTGGTTTCCCGGGTGTCGAAACATCGAAACCTATTCACACAAAACTGGCTCATCTACAATGCGTGTCGGGGTTTCGGGTACCAGGATTTCATGACTTGCGAAAATGAGGGGTCTTACCCTTTGGTTTCCCGGGTGCCGAAACGCCGAAACCTATTCACGCAAAACCGACTCATCTACAAAGCGCGTCGAGGTTTCGGGTACCGGGATTTTGTGACTTAAGAAAACGAGGGGTCTTACCCTTTGGTTTCTCGAGTGCCGAAATGCCTAAACCTATTCATGCAAAACCGACTCGTCTACAGATTGCGTCGGGGTTTCGGGTATCGGGATTTTGCGACTTGCGAAAATGAGGGGTCTTACCCTTTGGTTTCCTAGGTGTCAAAACACCGAAACGCCGAAAACCTGAGAGAACTACTCTCTCTTGTACAAGGTTTCCAGACTTAGATCACATGATCCTTCAACGGTTTCTTGGGTAATTATCCCTAGGCTTGGTGACCTGACTGAAAAGCC
>JZKD02S2052168.1:462027-474954 GCA_000966675.3 Picea glauca | reverse complement strand
TCTTAGCACTTGAAGCACAAGTCTAAGATGTTCCTCATGTTCCTCTCTATTCTTGGAGTAAATTAATATATTGTCAATAAAAACTAGTACAAATTTGTCTAGGAATTTGCTGAGCTTATTGTTCATCAAGCACATAAAAGTGGCAGGGGCATTGGTCAATCCAAATGGTACTACCACAAACTCATAGTGACCATATCTTGTCCTGAAGGTAGTTTTGTGGATGTATTCACCCTTGATTCGGACTTGATGGTATCTAGATCTCAAGTCAATCTTTGAGAAGATAGAAGCACCTCCCAATTGATCGAACAAGTCATCAATCCTGGGTAAGGGGTACTTATTATTTATGGTTACCTTATTGAGTTGTCTATAATCTATGCATAGTTGGAGGGTACCATCTTTCTTCTTCACAAATAGAATTGGTGCTCCCCATGGGGACACACTAGGTCAGATATAGCCTTTTTCCATCATTTCCTTTAGTTGTAGTTTAAGCTCAACTAGCTCAGGTGTGCTCATTCTAAAGGGTGTCCTAGACACTGGCACCGCTCTTGGTGCAAGTTCTATCGAGAAGTCAATATCACTTCTCGGAGGTAAACCCGATACCTCTTCTGGAAATACATCTCTATATTCTCTTAGTGTGGGGTGATATTTGAGGCTGGGTTTGTCATCTTCAACTGCTTCCAACACCTGTATCGCATATAGTGGACACCCCTTTCTGCAATACTTTCTCATTTGAAGCGTTGATATTCGTCTCACCGAGACAAGTTTTTGGATCCCTTGAAGGGTTATTCTTCTTCCTTCTTCACTTACACATTCTAAGGTTTTATGTTAACAGTCCAGTCAGGCTTTATATGTGGCTAGCCAGTCCATACCAATCAACAGGTCATACGATCCTAGGGGTAATACGTTAAGGTGTGCTTGGGTGAAGAATTCTCCCATAGTGAATTGGCAAGATGGTATGACCTCCATTACTTTTCTTTTGGTGCCGGTGGTTAACTGTACCAACCATGGCTTGGCGTGTTTATGTGGCTGTAATTTACACTTATCAACAGCCTTAGGGGATATATAACTCAAATTTGAACTAGGGTCAATTAGAATAGACACTAGATGGTTGGTGATCATACCTTCCATCTCCACCACTAAAGCTTGGTGCTCAGCTTGTTTATTATCCAAGGCTGCATAAATTTGCAGCACGCTCCTGGCCACGTCATTGACGGTGGTAGCTTCTTGAACGTTGTAAATTCTCCGACTATTCTGTTGTAGGTGCGTACAGTCCCTCAGTAGATGTTCTTCTCCACAACCCCAACATTTCAAGGGTTATTTCTTCGGGTTATCAATCTTTCCCGGGGTAGATCCAAAAGGTTTATTTCCACTATGGGAGGAGAAATTCTACTGGTGTACACTTCGGGTTGGGAAGCTCATCCTTTAGTCCTTTTTATAATTTTTAAATCTTGGGGATTTAAATCCCTTTTTCTGGAATCCCGAACTATTCTTCTGCTTCTAGCCTTCACGAGGTTCTCTCTGATGCCCAAGCTGTTCATAACAATATCTTGCCTTTCAGATAGTGTCTTCTAGGGTCTTTGGCTCGTCAAACTCAATCTTGTTCTGATAGTCCTTAGGTAGTCCACTGATGAATCGTTGCACCTTTGCCTTTTCTTATTTTATATAGGGTACTTACCTCAACAACTAGAGGAATATGCTGACATATTCCTCTATGGTGTGTTTCCCCAGCTTGAGTTCATAGAATTATTTAGTCTTTTCGTTGAAATACTTTTCCAATAGATACTTCTTCTTGAAGTATTTCTCAAACCGTTCCCAAGATAGGTCTTCTTCATGAATCCCTTTCACATTCTTAAGGTATTCCCACCAAATGGAAGCCTTTCCATTCAAGTTGAAAGTGGCTACTCGGCCCTTCAAGTTTTCCGAGAAGTCATGGACTCTGAAATACTTCTTTAGTCTAAGCAGCCAAGCCTCCGCTTCCTCTCCCTTCTTTATTTCACCGTCGAAAGAGGGTGGTTTGTCCTTCTTGAATTATTTGAGATTATGATTTTTGGAATGATTTCGCTTCTTCCATTTTCTTCAAGAGTAAGAACTAGTTCTGCTACTAGAAGATCCCTCCGAGTCACTAGTTTCCTTTCCAGAGGAATCGTCTGATGCTTGTCTCTTATCACTGGGGTGGACCTTTCTTGAGGTGCTCTTCCCAGTGTGGCCACTTAAAATACCACGTTTTCGTATCTCAAGGGGACTTCGAATTTTCTTTGTCTGTCGTTGGTCTGCGTGACTAGTGTCAAGTCCATGCTGCAATTATCTTTGTATGTCGGATAAGATCTACAGCAAGACTTCACTAATATCCATTTTCTTTTCTTTCTCTTTTATCAACCTCTCATTGTCGGCCTTGTAGCTCTGTAGATCGACCACGAGGCTCCTCACAGTCTCATCTAGATCTGGAGGGGTCTCCACCACTCTCCTTTCATCAGACTCTTCGTCTCTATTGTGGGAGCCATCCCCCACTTTGTGGTGCATCACCATTCTATGCATCTGCAGTTTCCCACGGTTGATCGTCCGCTTGTCATGCAAGAAAACACTTGTTGTTAGTCAACATTAAATTCATTCACAATCAATGCATAATTCATATCTTTCAAATGCATACACATAATACAAAATTTTCATTCTTAACTTCGGCTTTTGATAGAGGGGGTTAAGGTAGAGGGTTACTTCTTTTAAGAGTACTTCAAATGGAGTTTCTGTGCAACTCGTTCATGAGCCCAAGCAGGCCAAGTGTTGTAACCATGCTCTGATACCAATTTGTCACACACCCACTACGACAACTAAGATTTTTTTTTCTTTTCATCTTTTCTTTGAGGGACAGAACCCTCGAATTTCTATGGGGCCTAGTGCATACCATCCCTTCCCTTATCCTCCTGTGTGTGATTGTTGGCTATGACCACAAGCCCTACCAAAAAGTTGCTCCGGCTTTTGCGATTCAGGGAATCGCGATGTAAGCGTTCCCCTATTCTCTATCTTTCGAAATTCCGAAACCCGAAAGGGTCTAACAGATCTTTAGCTCCTTCCTCGGGTCACTTGTCATACGACCGATCCTATGACCTGGTGCTAATCCTCTAAATTCTTTCGGGGTTTCGTGATTTGGGGAATCGCGATGCAAGTGTTCCTCCTTTCCCTTTTTAATCCTCGGTACTCGAAAGCCTGGTATCATCCGGATCTACTGTCCAGATTGTTGACTTGATCAACGGCCCGGATTAAATCCCGGCATTCTACCTTTCAAGATTTTGGCGGGGTCTTCACTCCTATTTCCTCGATCTCCAGAACCCGACGGCTTTAGATCTTCGCCACGCGTACCTACAGATGGGTGGTCTAGATTCTTTCGGGACTCCTCCTTCCTACCAAAAGACCCTGTCTAGTGACCTAGGGCTCATCCACAGAGCGCATCAGGGTTTCGCGTACCAGAATTTCACAACTGGTGAAGATGAGGGGTCTTGCCCTTGGGTTTCCCAAGTGCCGAAACACCGAAACCCATTCACGCTACACCGATTTGAGGTTTCGCATACCAGGATTTCGCGACTGGTGAAGACGAGGGGTCTTACCCTTTGGTTTCCCGCGTGCCGAAACACCGAAACCTATTCATGCAAAACTGACTCATCTACAGAGCGCGTCTGGGTTTCGGGGACTGGGATTTCGGACTTGCGAAAATGATGGGTCTTATCCTTTGGCTTCCCGGGTGTCGAAACGCCGAAACCTATTCACTCAAAACCGGCTCATCTACAGAGCGTGTCAGGGTTTTGGGTACCGAGATTTCGCGACTTGCGAAAACGAGGGGTCTTACCCTTTGGTTTCTCGGGTGTCGAAACGTTGAAACCTATTCACGCAAAACCAGCTCATATACAGAGCACGTCGGGGTTTTGGGTACCGAGATTTCACGACTTGCGAAAATGAGGGGTCTTACCCTTTGGTTTCCCGGGTGCCGAAATGCCGAAAACCTAAGAGAACTACTCTCTCTTGTACAAGGTTTCCAGACTTAGATCACATGATCCTTCAGTGGTTTCTTGGGTAATTATCCCTAGGTTTGGTGACCTGATTGAAAAGCCTTCCTAATTCACCGAGCCATGAACTCTGTGTCAGCGGTAAGGTAAACTCGTGGGTTTACTAAAACGGTAGTCTTTTTAAGGAACTCACTTCGGCTCTGGAATGCGAGGGAACTTCTCGAGAGGAGGTGCTTTCGGGAAATCAGACTAGGACATAGTGTGAGTCAAGTAGATGGAACAAATCTCAAGGGAACAGACTTGTATTTTGAACTTATTCATTCTATACATAAACCGATTATGGTCATATAAGTATAAGCATGCATCCATTATTTCCGATCAAAACACTAGTTAAACATTTATATACATAAACCATTTATGAGTGTACAACCATGAACATGCGTCCAGAATATTCAATTCAAGATACAAGATATAAACACTTATCAGAAACACCAGGTGTGATGCAACTGCTGAGAGGGGTGCTCATTTCCACCCAACTGTAGGCTCAGTGACTCCGAATGGATTTACCACTAGCCAAACCCGAGCTAGACCACGATGCTTGAGATTCAGTCTCCTACTTCTAGCTCAACGGAAGTCAAGGACGAAGGTTACTCTCATTTTCCTTTGTTCAGAACTCCCTGTATTTCTCAAGTTTCTCTCGGTTCTCTTCCGCGATCTCTGTCACACGTGTTCTCCTCTCCCCCCTCCTTACCACACTTACTCTCTTGCCTTTTCTCTACAAGATTGCGTGTGGCGCGAATTTCCCCATCCGTGGTCAGGTCTAGGAGATGTTACGGATGGGCGGTTCACCCCCATTCCTTCATTAACTCTTGAGGAGCCTCCCCACCTACCAATCTGACGGGAAATCCATTCCAGGGTCAGAGAGTTGCTTTGATCTTTGAGCAAGTAAAAAATAGTACGGTACTGGCCCAATGGATTTTAACGCAACCATTCCAGGTCACTTCCACCACCTCTCATTAGCCATTGTGGTCTCTTTTAGCACATCCCCCTCTCAACAGTCATGAAACACATAATCATAACACAATTTACATTCATCGACCTTTTATACAAAGGTCCGTCAAATCAAACATTCACATCTTTGAGTTTGCCATAGTTCTTGGCCAATATAGTTATTTTTATAGACTGGGGGAAATAGGGTGTTACACACGTCCATATTACCGACGTTGTGAACGGAATATAGGTGAAAATGAGTTGCTCTAGGGTTACGACTATGGACAAATTCTCAAGATGGAGCCACCGGAATTGAAGCAAAGCCCACACACCAATCATAAAATTCACGTCGCAACAAACCAACACGATAAGTATGTACAACAAACATGAATATATGGTGGAGAGAGTAGAACCCCCAAGCATGAAGGCTGGCTGCGAGATGAGAAGGGTCGAGCAGATGCTGAAGCAGGCACCTTTCGTCCTTGGTTTTGAAAGAAGATTGTTGGGGCAGAGAATATAGCGAGTAGAAGAAGAAGAGAATCATCATCAAATAATAGGGTGTGTGATCCATTCCCATGACCGCCAAGGCCCCCCACGTCCATATTACCGACACTCTGAATGAAATACCAGAATACAGGTGAACATGAGCCACTCTAGGGTTATGACTATGGACAGATTCTCAAGATGGAGCCACTGGAATTGAAGTGAAGCCCACACACCGATCAAAATATTCTCGTCGCAGCACACGAACACGACAAGTATGTACAATGACCAGACATCTATGGTGGAGAGAGTCGAATCCCCAAGCACGAAATCCAGCTATGAGATGAGCAGGGTCGACCAGATGCTGAAGAAGGTGCCTTGCTTTAGCTACAGGGAGTCGAGGATGTAGGAAACCATGAGCCCGACCACCAAAGTTTCCAATATCGGAATACCACCCATTTCTACCAGGAGGGACGAACAGGGAATGAGGGTGATGTCGATTCAGGCATTGTCGGCGAAGGATGACGAGGGGGTTATCTGATACTGCTAAAGTCATGCATTAGCATATGGGTGAAGGTAGGAATCGACATTGAGGCGGTGGACGACAATCACACGTGGAAGATTAATAAAACACATGTACCATTACAAATGGCTATGGACAGACAACGAAAATTCAAGAGAGAACTCCCCCTAAAAGAACGCCTTCGACGTAATAATAGAAAATGTGTTTAGTACATTTATTGTGATTCTGAAACTTCCATGCTTATTGTTGAAATGGGATCGAGATAACACAATTTATTCTTCGCATCCATTTAATGAATGATGTTGTTTAATTATTCTATGTTTTTTTTTTTTTCATTGGAATCTGACGACATAAATCTGTACAAAATCTTCATTTTTTGTTGTTTAAAATCTATTTTTGAATGAAGAAATGGATTCAACATGCTGAAAAACTTCTAGGGCACTCAGATTATACAAAAATAATCACTCAAATTTACAGATCTAACAATTTCTCACTAGATTTTAGGCAAATATCCCTGAAAAACATCACCAAAGAAAAGACAAAACGTAAAACATTTAGACTATGACTTTAATGAATGAGTACGTTAATGACTTCTAGATAGTTTTAGGTGTCACTCCATGAAGGGTATCATTTCATGAAGTTCCCTTTTCAAAAAGCATTCATAAAAATATATTTTGGTAGTCTCCTAAACAAATTCGCAATGAAAGCATTGAAATTCTAACCATGGAATGCTGAGGGAAATTAGTAGCGTTGCATCTTTCTTTGTTGGTTTTAATTGGTCATGTGGATTAGCCTACATGGCATATGGGAATATCTATGTGATTTTCTCACATGTTGTGGGTGGTTGGGGTTTTATATGTGCACTTCATTGTATCAAACCTTTTATTTATTTACCTCATCTTCCAACATAATTATGTTTCCCGTATATTTTTTTTCGTGTGTTTGATATAGAAGCAGTCTTTCCCCCTAAGTTGGAGAGACCCCATCCCCAGTGATGGTGCACCCATTTTCAATTTATGGTTTGGTTCTTTGTTGTTCATGATGTGTCACTCTAGTTTTTTGTGAGGGCATTGCCTAAGTATTTTATGTTTTGGTATTTTTCGTTAGAATTCGGCGACATAAATATGCATAAAATCACAATTTTTTGTTGCGTAAATTGTATTTCTGAATGTAGAAATGGATTCAACATGCTGAACAACCCCTGGGGCACTCATATTATACAAAATTAACCACTCAAATATGTAGATCCAACAATTTTTCGCTGGATTTTTGGAAAAATTAAATAGAAAATATCCTCGAAAAAAGGGTCAAAACGTAGAACAATTAAACTATGATGTTCTGTGAGAGTTGTGTTTGACATTGGGTTTTCTAGCATTGGAGAAAACTGTTGTAGAGTTTGTGGTATTGGGTCTTGGGTTTTTTGGGGTTTGATATATCAAATCATTTATATGCATGTGAGGGTCCCTCCACCAGGTAGAAGAAGCAAGGGGTGTCGATAATGAAGTTGTTTGTTTTGTAGGGAAAGGTAAACCTATTGTTTGGTTTTTACTTCTACTATTAGATTTTTGCTGGTTGAAATAGTTTTTTCCCATTGAATATGCATAATGATGTGTCTTTATGGTGTTTTTCAAGGAAAGGTAAGCATGTTCAATTTTTTCTCCGCCTATTCAATTTTTGCTAGTTGAAATAATTTTTTTCCTATTGAAGGTGCATAAGAATATGGGTTTGTGGTGTTTTGCAGGAAAAGGTAAGTCTATTGTTTGATTTTTTTATTTGAAATCTTGTTATGCCTGTTGAAATTGCTAAAGTCTACCCGAATTTGGTTTATGTGGTGTTTGTGGCAGGTAAAGACTTGTAGGTTTTGTTGTGGCATTGCTAAGTATGGAACCTCTACTTTGTTTTTCAAGACATCCAATTCTTCAATGAAATATGCTTGTTGTGGGTAGTTGTTTGTAAATGATATGTGTTGTTGTGGGTTTAGCTACTTGACCTCTGATATGGGTAATTGGCCATGTTGCTTTGTTACTTGACCATGTGGGTTTGTAAATGAAGTGGGTTATTTGTGGGTTTAGCTACTTGAGATTTGATATGTGGGTTTGAATACTTGACCTCTAATATGGGTAATTTGACCTCTAGTTTGCTTTTCATGTGGTTTTATAGGTTTGTTTAGATGCTAGAAATGGGTTTGCTTACAAATGGAAACCAAGTTATCAGGACTTGGACCTAGAGGGTTGTTTTGCTTTGCACATGGGTTTATGGGTTTGCTTGGTTGCTGGAAATGGGAAATTCAACCTCTGAGTAGCTCCAATAGCTTGAGTGATTTGACCTCAGAGTAGCTCCAATTTCTCCTTGATAAGGTAATTTGACTAGTTGATTTGCTTTTCTTTGCATGTGGTTTTATGGGCTTGTTGAATCTACAAATTTGAAGAATTTATGCCTCTAATTTAAGTAATAGCTTGTAATGTTTGTGGATGTTGTGAGTTGATGTGGGCTTAGCTAATTAACCCCTGATATATGAAATTTTATTTGTGTGTTTTCTTTGATTTACATGTGGATTGATGTGGGTTTAGCTATTTGACCTCTAATATGTGTAATTCAACCTATGGGTTTATGGGTTGGATTGTGTATGGGTTTATGGATTTGCTAGCATGATAGGGAAAAAATGCCCTATAAACCCAAGTATCTGCAATCTTGAAGAAATTAAAAACTTTGATAGAGATAAAACCTTAGAAATTGTTTGCAATTAGACTTGTGAGTTGGCATTGTTTGCATGTGGGTTTCTAGGTTAGGTTTGATTGGATGTTGGTAGTATAAAAGCCTTATATGTCCAATTGCTTGCATTATCCTCTATATCCTCTATATGTTATTCTTTGATGCACCATCAATGTTTATATGATCTAAAATTAAACATACATAGTGATAATGTCAGGCAACACACAACATACTAAACAACTGCATCATATTATGATTGGTAGCGTCCATTAATTGAAGCGTGCATTTTGGATAATTCTACTAGTGGGTATAATAAGGATTGAGAGTATTGAAAGAATTGATAACTCTCTCTTTTAGAAAACATTTAGATGCAATATTTGATGTTGAAAATTAGGAAGCATGGTTGCATGAATTAAGAGGTGTTTATATACTTAGAGGATAAGTTTGGCCTCACTCTTTGAAGGGATTTAAAAGTCAACAACACATGCTTATATGTTAAGCTTTACTCCTGCTTGTATTAGAAATATTGAAGAGTTGGATTTCAAATTCTAGGCTTGCACTTTCATATCACTAAAGTAACTATATAATAATAATAATAATAATAATAATCTATTTTTAAGGTCACGACCAAGCCAGACACCAAATTGGTGTATGAGACCCCCTCTGCCCAACTATTTGATTGGTAAAGTCTACAGAGGTATACATACCCTACCCCCTTTGGATTTGAACTTGTGACCTCGTAGGAGGAAACACATGTTATTAACCATTTGGTTATATTTTCCTAGAAGTTGTTAAGGATAAAGAAGGATAAGTTCGAAGGTCAAATCTCTTTCCTAGGCTTTCAATGAAGCTTCTTCAATATAAAGAAGTTTCATGATGTGAAAGTGTCATTGCATTTCTTCTGTTGTTTTTAATGCTTGTAGGTATTTGGATGGTTTAAATTAGCTAAATTTCTTGTAATAATTTTAGATTAGGTTATCGTCTAATTTAAGAAATAGCAAATGGAGATCATATTGTAGTTTAACTTTAATTCAATTCAATAATGTCATTTTGAATCTGTTTTACAAAATCTTTATGTGGTTCATGTGATGCAACAACGTCTATATTCTATTGAGTTGGGTCATCATCTAATTGAGTATCACTAACATGTTCGTCACCATCACTTAATGGACAGTATTGTCCTTAAGGGAGACTCAACATGTTCACTACAACATCTACATCTTCCTTACCATGTACCTCAAAAGATTGACTACAACTTATATCATTAAGTTCAAGAGCATCATAATTTAATGGCTGGATTCTAGTTTGCTAAATCCAGTCTTGATATTTTCGAGTGTAAGAGTCGTTTTAAAAGCTCTACTAGCAAGTTCTACTAATTCAAACATTTTTACCTCTATCCCTAGGTTCTTTGTCATCCATCTTTCTTTCTCTATCTTGAAGTAACTCTTAAAAGGCCCAAACACACTCACATCAAGGGGTAGATATCTATAAGTAATGCATGTAGGAAAAATTAGCGAGTCTATGCCCATTTTGTATGACTCCTCCATGGTTTGTAATGCTATGTGGTTTCCATGGCTGTAAAAAATTAACATGTGTCTGTTACTAGGTGAGACACCACCAGGGATTGATGCAACAAAATGAGAAATCCAATACATAAATAATTATTTAGTCATCCATGCATGCTCCTGGATCAAATTTTTTGACATAGTTATTCAACTAAGCCTTTCCCTTGAACAAATAAAACCTAGGGATTAATAGACCAATTTCATTTACTCAACACAAAAATAGTTATCCACTCCCTACTCTTGGGAGAAATTTTTGGCACATTCCTACTCCCTTTCTTGGTAATTACCGGCATGCAACAATTCCTTCCAACTTGTAAACCAATGTCGTCATAATTCCATATATGTTGTATACTATATGAATGTTTCGCGTAGGCATTGGGCAGTGTATCATAGAAATTGGTCACAAATGCAGGGCATAAATTCAAAGCTCTATCTCTATCTAGGCCCTCTGCTATTTCTAATACAAGATTTGGATATGTTTTATTGAACCCTGACCACCACCATTTCCCGGAAAATCCATCTCTTAATGGATTCAACATCCATTGACAAATTTGAGCAACATTGGCCTTTAGTTGTATCAACTTGAGCCCATGGCCCAATTCTGCCATCTCGTTACACCAAGCAACTGCTTCTACCTCCTCTTGTTTAGTTAACACTATGACATGCCCTTTCCTCTTTGTGTGTGTAACCATTAAGCCAATAATGTAGTGATGTTGGTGCAATTCCATATTTTTTCATAGTAGCTCTCACTGAATATTCATTGAATTCAACATCGTCAATTTCCTTCAATATATCTTGTTATATCCAACCTATGATAACATTGACCTTCTTGGTCGAATTAGCACCTTGCATTGTGGTTGATGGTGGAGCACCACCTTCAACCTCTGCCTCAAGATGTTCTTCGACATGTATATATAAATTCTCTTCAACAACACTATGGTTTATCCCCTCATCTGAGGAAGAGTGTTGTAGTTGGGCACCCCCAATAACTGGTCTTCTTGCTCTCCTTATACGAGCACCATGATTCTCTCTTGCCATAAGCTATGGTCTAGATTCGTTATCAATTATGATATGGTCTAGCAATAAACATGTGGAAAAAATACTTATGTTTAATAATAATAATAATAATAATAATATATTTTTAAGGTCACCACCAAGCCATACACCAAATTGTTGTATGAGATCCCCTTGTTTTTGGGACAAGGGACCCCCTCCACAGAACGATTTGACTACTAAAGTCTACAGAGGTATACATACCCTACCCCATTTAGATTTGAACATGTAACCTCCAAAAAAGAAACACATGTTCTTAACCATTAGATCCACTCAAATTGTATATAAAAAAAATAAAAGATATTAATATTTAAAAAATAATAATCTATTGAAATAATGATGTAACCTTTTGTCATCAACATAAAATTTAATACTTGAAATTCATTAAGTTGTAAATGGTAGTCTCACGAGTCACGATAGATACAAGGAGTACTACACAAGAAACCACTAATTATATAATTGAATTTAACAAAATTTATATACAAAATTATTTCATATAAAAAAAACTTTAAACTCAAAGCTTTAATTATAGAATTGAATTTAACAAAATTCATATAAAAATAAACTTAAAGTATGGTAACAATTAGGGTTTTAAGTGGACCAAGCAATTATCTTATGTCATTGATGTTACTGTCCAACAAATGTTTTAGTGGAGAGGTTACTTAGATTGACGTAAATGTGTTCACAAATCCTCATTGATGGGATATGTGTATGCTTCATTCCTAATATTCGGAGCTTCAAAGTGCTCATTTGAATCTTCTGATATTTTAGATTATTTAAATAATTTTTTAAGTAGTTTAATATTTTATATCACACTTTGTTTTATTTCAAAACTCTATTATTATTATTAATTTTTATATAAATAGTTGACCAACATTTTAGATGAAGAATCATATTAGTCTATTTTTAAGTGGAGAAGAAATTTTTGAAATCATATTCATTTATTTTTATTTTAAGTAGAGGGAACAAATTTTGGCTACCACTAAGGGTGAGGTTCATTGATGTATACTTTGATTAAGACACTATGTTTTGTTTTTCAAATCCAATTACAGGTATGCATTTTCTAATTTATTTTTCAATATTTTATAGTTTAATCTTGAATATTTTATAGTTTAATTTTAAATTTTGATTGATTATTTGATTGATTTAGATTTGATGATGTCTTATTATTAGAATTATTTTCAAACTCTAAATTAAAATTTAATAGTTTTAATAAAAGCATTGTATGTTGTTGAATAATAATTATAACTAAATGTCAAATATAATATATAATATGATTATGTCGATGATGATTAACGTTCACTAAGACTGAATTAGTCTATCAGATCTTAAGATGGTAAGTGATTACTTGTATTTTTTTAGAATTTTGTTTCTGTACTCGAAAAGCATTAAGAGAAGCTTTCCAAGATCACCATATTTTTGTTGAGTTAAGAGGTTAGGAAGGTTGGTAGTGTGACAAATATTTTGAAAATGAGATCTAATATGGGTATCGGCTAGACAATCTAAGAGAAAGTGCTTTTCATCTTCAACCTTCTTAGTGTCACAAAGGTGACACACTCTTTCATCCCATGGCGTTTTAGGAATTGACCAATGCCCAGTTTCACTA
>JZKD02S2052168.1:444631-461812 GCA_000966675.3 Picea glauca | reverse complement strand
TGAGATTGTTTGTTCCATGTCGACCACAAGACAAATCCTTCTATGTTAGGGACCTTAGACTCCTCATGCTCCCAAGTTTCAACTAGACATATAATATCAATATATGTGAAATATAATATATTTAAAAACAAACTGTAATATTCCTACCTAATCTACTATTATTCAATATGATTTGACTTTCCCAAATTTAAAATCTATATGGTCTTTCCTTTTTTTAAGGAAAATTTTAGGGGTTAAATTTCACCCATGGACTAATTTTCCATGCTTTTTCTTAAAAAAGATTCACCAATTTCTACTTTTTTCTAAAACTGATTCACCCAAATTCCATAGAATAAAATTATTTTACCTTACAAGTAGCCAAAAAATTATTAAAAGTATATAAAATCCTTAAAATTTTGAATATTTTTACAAAAATATCGCCAAACATTTTACATTATGCATATTAAGAACCAATAAGATTCACCATGGTTTCTACTTTTTAATACAAATTTCCATCTTTAAAATTATCCCCGCTTTTTTTAATACACTCTTGATCATGAATCCATTATAGCTTTAGAGGTTCGTGTCATGAAGGGTGGAGGTTCTAGGTGGAACTCCATGTAAGAAATACGTTTCAGTGCCCACAGTCACTAGACACTCCTATGTTTTATGTTAACTCATATAATGTGATTCATAGTCTACACACTTTTTAGGGTGGTCTATATTGTCACACATGTTCAAAATAATAAGGCGTTAAATGATGGTCTCCAAGGGTTTTGAAGGGTGTATATTTGAAGGTTATGATAATTAAATCCAAAAGGATTATCTATGATACTTTTTTTTTATGACAACAATAACTTGCAGGAAGTGCCTTAATACAAGTATCTTGGAATTGATATCCACCACAAGTTCAATTGGAACTATATCATTGAAAAAAGGATAAATGGAGGGTGGAAAGCTTATTATGGGCTCATAAACAATTGTAAATCATCATACCTGTGACTTTGGGATAATAAAAAAAAATCCTCCTCTTTCAGACTATCTTCACTTCGATTATCTTATATGGATGTGAAGTTTGGGGTTGCATTATATCTACATAATTCTGGAGAAAGATAGAATAGATTCAAAAGAATTTTATAACTTGTAATCCCAAAATTAAGGGCAATAAACCCTATCCAATCCTCCTCATATAAGCAAGCCTTTCCCCCATTGAGATCATTATTATGATTAAATACCTAATGAACAAGAACAAGATAAACAACATGGATGACAGGAAGCCCGGTGGGTTAGTTTGAGTGGTTGAGTGTTGTGGTTACTACGAAAGAGGTCTCGGGGTCAAATCCCCGATCAACTATTGTTTCTATTTGATGAGATTATTGAGCCTCACTCAATATCCCCACTAGATTAGGCCCGTAATCAAGCCGACAATTTACCCTGTTTACCATCCACAAAATGTGGGGAAGTACTCGGGAGTTTCCCACGATTTCCATCCACGAAATGTGGGGGAGTACTCAGAGGTTTCCCACAATTTATTCCATCAAAAAATAAAATAAAAAACATTGATGACAAAAGGCTCCCCAAAATTGCTTCAAACTCTATCCAAAACCACCACCAGCTCAAAAATCATCGGGGAATACAAGAAGAAGTCATCATACAAAATATCGATAATATTACAAATATTATCACCTTTAAATTTAAGGAGAATATGTGGTGTGATAAATAATTAATGGATAAAAAGAAATTAAGATGATACAAGGAGGTAGTCAACCCTAATTTAGAATATCAAAATTACCTCTCAATTTTAAGAAGTGCAAAGAAGAAAATTAGCATTGCTAAAATAAGAACAAACTGTCACGAGTAACATAGTGAAACTTGGTGTTGGACAACTCCCAAAACACCATAGGATGAGAGAATATGACACCTTTGTGACACTAAGCAAGTAGAAGATGAAACAAACTTCATCTTGGATTGCCCTACCTATACCCTTATTAGATCCCAATTTAAAAATATTTTCCACATTACAGACCTTCGTAACCTCCTAAGTCATCAAAAACTATGGTGATCTTGGAGCACTTCTCTCAATGCTTTTTGAGCATAGAAATACAATTTTAAAGGAATTGAAGCAATCTCTTGCCTTCTTAAGGTCCGATACACCAATTTATCTCAATGGATGTCCATCATCATAGTCAATTTGTGTTTAAAAAAAAATACACTCAAGATATTTTTTATCATGTCCATTTTAGAGAGAAATAAAGACCAAATTAAGCTTAAAAAGTTTCATAAAATGTCTATTAAGAATAAAAAACCAAAAAACATGGAAAAGGCTTTGGACTAACTCATCGACCTTAAATTTAAAATTAATATAAATATTATAACTTCCTATCTAGATTGATGAGACTCTTCAACATTCAACCAACCTTTCCCTTTTTTTCCAGCAAAAAAATTCTCAATATATTAAATATATGGTGTTCTAAAAAAAGTACATAGTTGGGATATTACATCCATCTTCAAAAAGGTATACACATATCACATAATCATAACATGATAGACCGACATAGTGCTATTTACATATAGTTGGACCCATCAAGGGCCATACAAAAACTAATAGGAGCGGTCCATGGTTACTTTTGATGACAAACTATAGTGGAATCCAGGTCTATCAATAGGACATAGACTTCCCATTGCATGTATTATCTTAATCACAGGTAGAGGCACAAAAATATTGGGGGGGCTTTGTGGCCATCCTTCCATTTATTGTAATAGATCCTCCCTTCTAATATCTGAAGTGATTTTTTTGATAATGTATATGCTTCCTCATTCTCTTCCCTATAGATATGATCAAATCTGATGGTGTTGAAAAATGTTATAAGATCCCGGATCTTATCCATCCAACCCAAAAGTGAAGAGACTTGCAAATTTCCCTTAAAATTTAATTAATCTATCACAGTCTTTGAATCCCCCAATACTTCTAACTTTTCAATACCCAACCGATGTGCTAAATTTAAGGAAGCCCACACATCGAGGAGTTCTGCCCTTGTGTTTGTTCCCATCCCACAATTGAAAGTCCACCTGTAAAAAGTATTTCCAGATATCTTAAGAAGACCCCCAACCCCACTCAATATTCCATTTGCTTGCATTGCACCGTCAAACCAATAGATGGATGCCAAAGTAATGTCAGGTGTCTTTTTTATTCTTTTGATTTTTATTTTTTGTAAACACCGAGCACTGGAATTTTCCACCATACCTCTGATTTTAATGCCAACCCCTTGTATTGAGGGAATACAAGATTCAAACAAACACTTGTTTTTTTTGAGCCAAATGTACCAACAAGCCAGTGAAGGTAGAGTAATATAGATTTTTTCCTTTTTTTAGCCAATTATCAAAATAGTTTGTTAAAGAACTGCCTCCCCATGGTGAAAAAAGACTAAAAACAGTACATAAAAAATTCCACAGGTGGTGAGTGAAAGGGAAGTTTACAAACAAGTGTAGTGCAGTCTCCGCATCTCTGCGACAAAGTGAGAAAATACTCGGGCCTTCCCAACCTCTTTTCTGTAGAATATCCTAGGTTAGAATTTTGTTCTCCAAAACTAGCCAAATAAAAAGTTTGATCTTATAGGCTAGATCCCAAGACCACATTTGTCTCTGCCACCTTGTTGTCTGTTGTGGCCAGAATATTTTTTCCACAACGTTATATACATTTTTAATAGTGAAAAATCCCGATTGGTATCCTCCATTCCAGATTAAGGAATCTTCTCTAAGCTGTAGATGAACGCCCAAATCGGTAAACACCTTGCAGAAAGAATACCATTCAATAGCCAATGACCCTGAGAGTCCCAACTTATCGTTGTTTTTCCACTGTTCTGTAATGAATCCCAAGGAGGACTGATCCTTGGCTTGATATAGGTAACAAATGTTTTTATTGTTTAAAGCCAGCAGGAGATCTTGTGAGAGTAGTGAGTAATTTCCAGTGCCCAGAATCTTGTCCATGCTGATTAGAACAAAAAGTCCATTTCCAAGATTCCAACTTATCCAGTGTGTAATGAGCGACAACGATTTCATCAAATTTTTCCAAATCTGCGAGGCCGAAGGTTGAATAATCATAGCCGATCTGAGCCAAGTAGCCACTGAGGAATAAGGAAGGTATTTGTATTTGATCACTTTGTGCCAAATCCCACCTTTCATCATAACACACCATAAAGAGTTTGCAGCCAATGCACAATTGAAAATGAAGAGTTTACTAAGACCCCAACCTCCTAAATGTTTCATCTTTTCAAGCATCTCCCAACTGTAGAGATGTAACCAATGTTCATTTCCACCACTCGACCATAGGAAACCAAAGATCAATTGTCGGATATTTGTGAGAACAGAAATAGGGACAGCCACAAGGGCTATCCAATATATATATTGATTTCCAATACCGCATTTGCAAGGATACAACATCCTCCAAGTGATAACCAACGATTACACCAATGTTTAATCATGTTCTCAAATTTAATAGTAAGCCATCTCCAATCTTCGAAGGATGTTTTATTTTCTTTTATGAAATACCCCAAATATCTAAATCCTTCAGACAACTCCACAAAATTGAAGGAAACAACTTCCTTAAAATTTTCCAGTGCTTCTACTTATACCTTCGAGTGGTGAAAAGTTGATTTATTTAAATTTACCTTTTGTCTCGAGGCACAACAAAAAAGTTCCAATAGTGTTTTGATCACCAGCCACTCTTCTAGTGAAGCCTTTGTCATGATAAGAACATCATCGACAAAAATAAGATGTAGAATTTTTATAACCTTGGAGACCTTGACCCCAATCAAGCTTCCCTCCGTTTGTATTTTCTTCAACAATAGGCTTATGCTTTCCATAACAAGGATGAACAACAGAGGTGAAAGCGGACACCCTTGTCTTAGTCCATGTTCATTATGAAAAAACGGGGAGGTCTCACCATTTATCATAACAACAAATGTGGAGCTAACAACACAACTCATAATCCAGTTTATAGAAGGAATGCTAAAGCCAGTTTGTACAAGAATTAGGCGAATGAAATCCCAACTAACACGGTCGTATGCTTTTTTTAAATCCAACTTTAAAATAAGTGCTTTTTGCTTCTTTTCTTTGACACTGTGTAAAAATTCTTGCGTCGTCCCAATGGTATCCAAAATCTTCCCGCCCTTTAAGAAGCCAAGTTGTTCACTCGATAGTGCCCTCGAGAGAATAGATTTAATTCTATTTGCAATCACCTTTGATATCAACTTATAGCATAGATTACAGAGTGCAATGGGTCTGTAATCCCCAAAATTCCGAAGATTATTCTCCTTTGGAATTAGTGCCAGGAAGGTTGAATTAAGTGAGCTTTGTATATTTCCTCTAGTCCTAGAATATTCCACTAGTTCCAATAGATCATCTCCCAGAATTTCAAAGAAGTGGGTGAAGAAATCAACCGTCCAGTCGTCCGGTCCTGGACTTTTATCCTTTGCAAAAAGTTTTAAGATTTTCCAAATTTCCAGTTTCGTGATCAGGCGATCGATGAGTAAAAAATCTTCCACTGTGACAAAACGTGAGAATAACTTGACTAAGTTAACTTGTTCCACAGGGTAAGCGAGGGAGTCAACTTCAAACACTCTTTTAAAGTATCTAGTGGCTTCTTTTTTGAGTGCCCCTTGCCCTCTATGGATCAATCCTATAGTGTCCTAGACCATCAACCTTTGTCGGGTAACGCTACCCAATCGACTCTATCCTTTTTTTTTTTTATCTCTGATACCAATTTGTAACATTCCCAACCACCAACATGTCGGGCAACGTCACTTCCTGGACGTCTCTCTTAGTTTTGATACCAATTTGTGACATCCCCAACCCTAAACCAACAGGCCATGCCATGCCACCGAATAACCTTTATGCTATGGTACCAATTATTTCATAGACATATCTATCTAATGAAATTAAACAACTATAGCATTTTTTTGATACCATTATTCATGCGAAAATAACATTAAAACATACAGACATTATACACAGTCAATTCTAACAACATTATAACTTAATTTCAAGCTACATCATACAGAGAACATATATTTGGTACTTATATTTTAACATATGACCACCAACTATGTGAAGACCTCCCACGAACCTCCTAGCCTTAGACCATGCTACTCATCACTCTCAGCAGTGGGTCACCCCCGAGCTGGGAATAAACTCCATCGGGTAGGGGATTCCTAGGCTAGGCAAGGACAATAGGAAGGTCACACATATCAACATGAAGGATTTTCTCCCAGGAGCCAACTTACACTACAACCTATAGCCTCTCATTCCCTACATGCCTGTCCCACCCTAGGAAGTGTGCCCCTTCTCTGCTCAACAGTCCTTCGACTGCCCCACTTCCCTTCTAGGTCTTCAACAATAGGCCGAACATAAATTCTCCGAGCATTGTAGCCGCAGTTGGGATCCCTCTAGGAAATCACTTCCCCAACAAATTCTCTCACCTGGAGAGTGTTTCTTACAGGCTTGACAACCTGCTTCTTCAGTCCACGGGCCTGACAACCCACCTCTTCAAACCACATGACTGGCAACCTGCTTCTTCAAACTAGCTCCTAATTCAATTCAAGTAAGGGCGATGGCAACAACATATCTCAGTATAGAACAGACGATGGCATCAAGACACACTCAGTCAAGAAACTGTGTGGGTTGTAACTGCCAACCATTAAGACACAAAACAGGCTCATGCAGTTATAGGGTGCATTGTACTTCACAGGAAATACACAAGATAACTTAAATATGACTGTAGGTTACCAAAAGGTGCGTGCTTGTTCAGAGGTCAACGATGGATAAATGGTTTAATGCATTAATTAGTGGGTGAATCTGGAAAGGATGGTCGAATTCAAGAAGTGTGAGGGTCGTGAGAGAGCGTGAGATTGGCCAAGGACGCGAGGATGGGGAGAAACATGAGAATGGGAAGTGAAAATCCCAACGGGCTGGTTTTCCCAGTTATAACTGCATGCGCCCAGGTCGACACCTGTCTTCCTGAAGCTGCATGAGCTCCACTTAGCACTCGTTCTCGTTCCCAGGAACTTAGGACAACACCTGTTATGTCAACCTTAGCCTTTAGGAAATAATAATAAAATATTATTTCTTTAGAGGTAATCCCTCTAGCTTAGCCCCTATTCCTAGACACTTATCCCCTTCCTTTACCCTAACTAGTGGAGCTTAGTCCCCCATAACTCTTTCTTCATGGTCGATCTACACACAACAGTGTAATTTTATTAATGATATGTGTATTTACATATACAAAAATTAGGCTCATTGGCCTTAATCATGTAGGATCTCCGGCCTAATAAACACATAAGTCTTCCATATTATAAACACTTGGCTCACCAGCCTATAGACATAATTACAATTTAGCAGGGGATCGTCCTTGGGGTGTTACAATCCCCTCCCCTTATTTTTGCACTATCCTCAGTGCAACTTATTTACACAACAACAACAAGATTTCAAAAATCTTCAAAGAGATGTGGGTAATCTGCCTGCATAGCATCTTCATGCTCCCATGTTGTGTCCTCAGGACCGTACCAAGTCCACTAAACTTTTACAATCCCTATGGCTCGATTCCAGAGCTGCTTGCTTTTTCGGTCCAATATACACACCAGATGCACCTGAAAAGCACTTTTATGCTCCACCTAAATCACATTCCAATCAATAACCTGGTTAGCATCAGGTACATATTTGTTAAGAAATGACACATGAAATACATTATGTATAGACATACATGCAGGCAATGCAAACATATATGCTATTGGACCAATCCTTTCTAGGATTTCAAACAACCCACAATATTGAGCTGCCAACTTTGAACAATTTCTGAACTTCAGGGAGCTTCTGTTGGCCTTCACTCTTAGGAATACATGATCCCCTACTTTAAATTCCCTATGAGTTCTGTTCTTATCAACATAGATTTTCTGCCTATCTTGGGCAGCCTTCAAATTCTATTTAATATTCAGCATTTGCTCTTCCATTTCCTTGAGCAACTCTGGACCAACCACTGCCCTATCAGCTGGGTTGTCCCAGCTTACTGGGGTGTTTCACTTTATGCCATAAAGTGCTTCAAATGGGCTCATGTTTAGTGATGTTTGATGCCCATTGTTGTAGGCAAATTCTACCAAGTGTAGATAATATTCCCATTTATATGGTTTGTCCATCACATAGATCCTTAGAATTTCCTCTATCACTTGGTTCACCCTTTCTGTTTGCCCATCTGACTCAGTATGATAGGATGTGCTGAAGTTCATATTTGTTCCGAACCCTTTGAATAACCCTTTCCAAAACTTTGAGGTAAACTTTGGCTCTCTTTCAGACAAAATTGTTTTGGGTACTCCATGCAAGCGTGCTACTTCCCTCATATAAATATCAACAACATTAGCTGCCTTGTGAGTAGTCTTCATAAGAGTGAAATGGGCAGCTTTAGTAAGCTTGTACACCACCACCATGATTCCATCATGCTGCTTGCTTGTTCTGGGAAATCCCGTGATGAAATCCATTGTCACCACTTCCCACTTCCACTCAGGAATGGGTGATGGATGTAGAAAACATGTTGGGTGTCTATGCTTAGCCTTTACTTTTTGACATTTCAAGCATTTGGAAATAAAATCAACAACTTCCTTCTTCATGCCTGGCCAATAATATTTTCTCTTGACTGCTGAAATTGTTTTCTGATATCTTGGGTGTCCCGCATAAGGTACATTGTGCATTTATTTTTAAATTGCACTCCTCAATTCAGGAGAATTGGGTACATAAACTCTGTTTCTGTACAAGAGAATTTTGTCAATTCCCAATTCATAATCCTCCATTTTTTGCTGCATTTTACCCTGCTGCAATTTTGTTACTAACTCCTTGTATTGCAAATTTGATTTTGCAGCCTCCACAATTCTGTCTTTCAAATCTGATTGGTACATGCTAATGGATGTAGCATGCAACTCATGCACTCTTTTGCTTAGTGCATCAACCACTTTGTTCTCTTTCCCCTTGATATGCTTTTTTTCGAAGTCATATTCACTGAGAAATTCTAACCATCTTCTTTGCCTAGAATTTAGAGTTGGTTGATCAAACAAATACTTCAGACCATTATGGTCTGTCCTTAGCTCAAACCTCTTTCCATTGAGGTAGTTCCTCCACTTCTTCAAGGAGTGCACTATGGCTACCAACTCCAAATCATGAGTGGCATAGAGCCTTTCATGCTCTTTCAACTTCCTTGATTCAAAACATACAACAAACCCATTTTGACTGAGGACTCCACCAATTTCTTCTTTACTAGCATTCATGCATACAATGAAGTCTTCATTTGGATCTCCAATCCTTAAAATTGGAGCACTAGTTAAGAATTGCTTCAATTTTTGGAAGCTCATTTCACATTTTGTTGTCCATTGAAATTTCTTCCCCTTCCTTTGCAAGGAAGTGATGGGGTGAACTATTCTTTAAAACCATGCAATGAACCTTCTATAGTAGCCAACTAGATCCATGAAGGATGTACCTTTTTCACATTATTAGGTGTTTTCCACCCTCTAATGGCTTCTACCTTTTCAGGGTCCATTGCTATTCCTTCTTTGGATATGATATGTCCCAAATAGTGAATTATTCTTTGATGAAATGAGCACTTGCTCAATTTGGCATACAGTTGATGTTCTCTTAGCACTTGCAATTCCATCCTAAAAGAATGCTCATGCTCTTCTTTTGACTTGGAATATACAAGGATGTCATCTAAAAAGACAATGACAAACTTGTCTAAATATTCTTGGAAAACACCATTCATTAAGCACATGAAAACAATTGGTGCATTTGACAACCCAAATGGCAGCACTATGAACTCATAATGACCATACCTTGTCCCGAAGGAGGTCTTGCTGATATCTTCCTCTTTAATCCTTACCTGATAGTATCCTGACCCGATATCTATCTTCAAAAATATCCTTGCATCCTTCAACTAGTCGAAGAGATCATCAATCCTTAGTAAGGGATACTTGTTCTTTATAGTTACCTTGTTCAATTTTCTAAAATCGATGCACAATCTCAATGTCCCATATTTCTTCTTCACGAACAAGACTGGCGCACCCCAAGGTGACACACTTGGGCATATATACCTCTTCTTCAAAAGTTCTTCAATATTCATTTGCAACTCCTTCAGCTCTGATGTACTCATTCTGTAAGGAGTATTTGATACTAGAGCTCCCCCAGGTATCAAATTTATATAGAAATCAATATCTCTCTTTGGGAGTAGTCTTGGTACCTCCTTGAACACATCTTCAAAATCTTCTAGGACTGCATGATCCTCCAGATTTGGCACCTTATCCTTAAGTGCTTTTTCCATATGAGCATCAAATATTTGACACGCTTTTCTGTAGCATTTCTTCAGCTACATTGCTGAAATTTATCGGACAACAACTGCCCTGGAATTCCCTGCACTTTCCTTAGGCTCCCTTCCTCATCTAAGCAAGTAAATTCCTTTTTATGATAGTCCAGGATAACATGATGTTGGTCCAACCAGTCCATCCCAATTAGACAGTCATAGGAACCTAAAGGCAAGATGTTCAAATATTCCCTTGTGCTCAGTCCATTCATGTCCATAAGAAATTATTTAACCATCTCATTGACTTTTCTTTTGGCTCCAGTAGCCAGCTGCACCAACCAAGATTTTACATGCTTGCTTCTTGGAAAATGCAAACTTTCCACCATCTTAGGATCTATATAACTATGAATAGCTCCTGAATCAATTAAAATAGTAATGGTTTGGTTGTTGATCATACCTTCCACTTCAATCATATGTTATTGATACTCTATTTTCTTGTTTTCCAGAGATGCATAGATCCTTGGTACATTTCTTCCCATGTCCCCCACTATTTCAGCTCGCTGAACATTGTGAACAACTCTCACTTTGTCACTTATGTGAGGACAATCTCTAAACATATGATCACCTTTACAACCGCAACATTGAATAGGTGGTTTCCTTTTCCTTTGACCATGTGTTTCAATCGTTCCGAGTTCTCTAGAAGTTGGTTGCCCTTGAGGATTATTTATGAAGTGGCTTAGTTCCTTTATTCCTCTGATCCATCTTGAATTTCTTCCTATCTTCCCAAGATTCTTGGAAAGTTGGCCTTGTTTTTTGCTGATCATATAGGAATTTAGCTCGCCTTATGGTCTCCTCCAATGTTTTTGGATCATCATATTGTATTTTGTCACTGATGAATGGTGGAAAATCACTCAAATACCTCTGAATATTAATTATTTCATCCTTGATGAAAGAATACTTTAACAATTCTAAAACCTTCTTTCATATTCATCTATTGTTATACTCCCAATCTTGAGTTCAAAGAACTCTTTCATTTTCTTGTCATAGTACCTCTTGGTCAAGTATTTCTTTTCGAAATACTTCTTGAATTCCCTCCAAGTAACATTTTTCTCCTTAATGTGTTGCACCTGCACAAGTTGATCCCACCACATGGATGCCTTTCCTTTGATTTGGTAGATGGAAATTCTTCCTTCTGCATGAGAAGAATAATTATGCAATTGAAAATACTTTCTCATGCCCAATAACCATGTTTCTGCATCTTCATCCTTCTTGTGCTCACCATCAAAGGTAGGATGTTCGATTTTTTTCATTTCCCCTCGTACCTCATCCACCCTAGATCCCTTATGCTTTCTGAAAGAGGATGGACTTGAGTTTTTGTGTGCTCTCTATTTGGAATGCCTTGGGGAGCGACAATGATGTCTGTTAATGATTCTTTATTTTCCTTTCTTCTCAGGGGTCCCGTGACTTCCTAATTTGCTTGAGCCACTCTCCTTATCCAATTTATTTTCTATTCTTTCCAGGATCTGCAAAAAAATCATGTTGAAGTCTTCTTGTTGTTCCTTGTCCTTCATAAGCCTTTCATTATCCGCTTTATGGATTTGGACATCCTTCTACAAGTTTTTGATGATTTTCATCATGCTCACTTCTTTACCTTTCTCATCCCCATGCCCATTGGAGTTCATTCCTTCATTTCCCATATGGAAATCCATTCCTCTAACTTCATTCTCCAAACTGTAAGCATCTTGTGCCTCTTCCATTTATCAACACCGAGGATCAATTTAGATAGTTCTGTCAATTGTTAATTCTACAAAATGTGTAGTCAACCGAATTTTCATCAGGCTATCGGACCTTAATAATTTACCATAATAAGTCAATCTGATTCAACCAAAAACAATATCAGATTCCATTTTCAGCAGGTCTTGGTCGGTCAAGAACCCCTCAAGCTCCTATCTCTAATCCCAACTCTGTTCTGCAACAATTTCCGGGCGCTAGACCCTTTTTATTCAGTTCTTGGTTCACAAGAGACCATGGTTGTGACCTGGTGCTAATGGTTTGGGCGCTTATCTGGAGCCTTGAAACATCGGGCTCTCGAGCTTCGAAGGTTTCCCATTTTCCACACTTCACAAACATCATAGAACAACGAACTGTCGAACATGCGTAGAATGATGGATCCACGATCCACCTTCCTTTATCAGATATATGGTGGATTGAGCTTCGGGGACTCCATCTTTGATGGTCTCCAAAGAACTTCCCTTACAACTCTCTCGTAGTGCCGAATTGGCGAACTCGCGAATTAGTGTGGATCAACGGTCCACGACTTCCAAACATCCAATGACTGATACCCACTATGGAACTCCATACTTCAGGGCTATGAGACTTCAGAGGATTTCACATCTGCACATCCCAAAACTCTTGAACCGTTAATCTCCGAACACTTCCATGTCACCCCTGGTGATGTCATTACGTCACGTCACCTCGACGCTACGAAACTTCGTGAATTTCTTCCTTCCATTCCCTCATGAACCATTACTTCCGGAGTGTCAAGTCTCCAGACTTCACCATCTGGCGCCACACGTCCAATGTGACTATCAGGGGCCCCACCATCCATACTCGAGAGGTGGGCCACGTGGTGAAATATTAGAAGCGGACACGTGGCCCAATCAGATGGGTGACACATGTCACATTCTAATGGAATTTTAATCATCCAAAGGTTCTTAAATTACTGATACGTGGCACACATCCCATATGTCCATGTCATTTCGAGTGGCGTCAGTAAGCCATGCCACTTCGAAACTTTGGGCCTCGATGATTTTTACACTTGCACACCTCAATTCTCTTGAACGTTGAATTATCGAACTTCCTTACCTTCCGGGGTCCACATAGTACAACTGTCACCAACTAAGGTGATGGCATGTGGCGATTCTAGGAAATGTCCACATCACCATTGGCAACATCATCTTGCCATGCCACTTCTTCTCTTTTACTTTAGGAATTTAAGATTCGGTGGTTTGCGCACCATCACACTCCAATTCTCCCAACTGTCGAGTTTTGAATTTATGAACAACCATGAGATCTACAACTCACAACCACTTGCGCACAGATCTGATGGATCTGATCTGTCTTCATTCGATCCAATGATCAACACTCCCCCCCCCCCAGATCTATGGTTTAGATTCTCTTTGGGACTTCGGAACTTTAGGCTTCATCCCCTTTTTCTCTTATAATCCGTAAACTTTGCCGAGGTCGTGAATTCCAAAGGACTTGCAGGTTAACCCTCCTACACCTTTCTTTAGATCTGACAGTTGTGAAGGATCCTCCTTCTCCCAAACAGAAATTATGACCCAACACCACGAATTTTTAATTTCTTCCTTTGTGGCCATTTCTTAAACCGTTACACCTCCTGTGCTTCTGAACACAGTCCAAGTGTTCTCCTCAACACCCTTCTGACACTATGTACATCAAAATTCTCTGTACTTCTTACTCCAAGTTCCTTGTTTATGGCCCATCCAGGTTTAGCGTAGAAACCATGAGATTTGAACTTGAATTTTTTCCATTGCGACAACAATTCTCTTCTGAGTGTTTGCTTCAACTACCACTAACATGGTCCATCCAGGCTTAGTGTTGAATCCTTGGCTCTGATACCAATTTTTAGTGTCCCCGACCATTAACCTCTGTCAGGTAACACTACCCAATCAACTTTATCCTTTCTTTTAGCTCTGATACTAATTTGTAACATCCGCAACCACCAACAGGCCGGGCAATGTCACTTCCTGAACGTCTCTCTTAGTTATGATACCAATTCGTGACATCCCCGACCCTAAACCAACATGCCATGCCATGCCACCGAATAACCTTTATGCTTTGATACCAATTATTTCATAGACATATCTATCCAATGCAGTTAAACAACTATAGCATTATGTTCATACTATTATTCATGCGGAAATAACATTAAAACATACAAACATTATACACAGTGAATTCTAACAACATTATAACTTAATTTCAAGCTACATCATACAAAGAACAAAGATTTGGTACTTATATTTTGACAGATGGACACCAACTCCGTGCATACCTCCCACGAACCTGCCATCCTTAGACCATGCTGCTCATCATGCTCAACAGTGGGTCACCCCCGAGTTGGGAGTAAACTCCACTGGGCAAGGGATTCCTAGGCTACGCAAGGACAACAGGAAGGTCACATAGATCAACATGAAGGATTTTATCCTAGGCGCCATCTCACACTACATCCTACAACCTCTCATTCCTCACATGCCTGTCCCACATGAGGAAGTGTGCCCCTTCTCTTCTCAACAATTCTTTGGCTACCCCACTTCCCTTCTAGGGCTTCAGCAATAGGTCGGACATGAATTCTCCGAGCACTATAGCGGCATTTGGGATCCTTATGGGAAATCACTTCCCCAACAACCTCTCTCACCTGGAGAGAGTTGCTTACAGGCCTGACAACCTGCTTCTTTAGTCCACGGGCCTGAAAATCCGCCTCTTCAAACCGTAAGCCTGACAACCTGCTTCTTCAAACCAGCTCCTAAGTCAATTCAAGTAACGACGATGGAAACATCAAAGCTCGGTATAGAACATACAATGGCAGCAAGCCACACTCAGTCAAGAAACTGCGTGGGTTGTAACCGCCAACCGTTAAGAGACAACACAGGCTCAGGTAGTTACAGGGTGCACTATACTTCATAGGAAATACATAGGATAACTCAAATACGACTGCAGTTTCCCAAATGGTGCGTGCTTGTTCAGAGGTCAACGATGGAGAAATGGTTCAATGCATGAATCAATGGGTGAATCTGGGAAGGATGGACAACTGCAAGAAACGTGAGGGTCATGAGAGATCGTGAGACTGGCCAAGGACACGAGGATGGGGAGAAACATGAGAATGGGAAGTGAAAACCCCAACAAGCTGGATTTCCCAACTATAACTACATGTGCCCAGGTAGACGCCTGTCTTCCTGAAGCCGCATGAGCTCCACTTAACAATCATTCTCGTTCTCAGGAACTTAGGACAACACCGGTTATGCCAACCTTAACCTTTAGGAAATAATAATTAAATATTATTCCTTTAGAGGTAATCCCTCTAGCTTAGCCCCTATTCCTAGATACGTAGCCCCTTCCTTTACCCTACCTAGTGGAGCTTAGTCCCCGATAAATCTTTCTTCGTGGTCGGTCTACACGCAGTAGTGTGATTTTATTAATGATATGTGTATTTACATATACAAAAATCAGGCTCATTGGCCTTAAGCATCTAGGCTCTCCGGCCTAATAAACACATAACTCTTTAAGCTTATAAACACTTGGCTCACTAGCCTATAGACATAATTACAATTTAGCAGGGGCTCGACCTTGGGGTGTTACAAGTCCATTATCATCACATATATCCCAAATGTGTTTCTGGTTCCTTCTTGCACTAGAATAATTGTGGAAAATTTAGTATTATGGTCCCCACATTTCAACCAGACTGCTCGACTCTTTTGTCTCCAGTGTTCCTCTTCAAGTAGTAGAATTTGATTTCATTCTATCTCCAAGGATTTCATATGACAGTTAGGTGTATGACCCATCCCATCCCTCTGCAAACCCGAGAGTGTTACCCTGAGTTCCTCCTCCAGAGTTTCCAGCCTATGTAATTTTGCACGTCGCCTAAGTATTTCCCAGGTCTTAATCCAAGCCTTTAGCGCTTTTAGTTTCCACACAAATCTATGTTGGATATCGGGTTCCACCAGGAAACCACTATCCAACCAAACCTCTTTTACTATAGTAGAGAATTCTTCCTTTTCCATCCATGATGGATTTAATTTGAAAGGATAGGCCACCGGATAGCGTTGAAAAAAAAGTTGATCTATAACTGGTGCATGATCCGAGACATAGGGAAGGTAAACCCATGATCGGTGCCTACCCACATCACATAATAAACTTTCCAAAACCAAGATACAATCCAACCGCTTAGCAATACCATCCAACCCAGTTCTTCGATTTCTCCATGTTGAAACCACATCATCCGGGATCAAGTCCACCAAATGGTAGTCCTGGATCATAAGTTTAGAAAAGTCCACGAGCTTATCAAATTGTGTCGCCTCTCCCCAAACCTCGTCAACACCAATAGGGAAATTTAAGTCTCCTGAAATAATCAAATTTTTAGATGCCAACAAAACACTCACAGCCACCTGATCCCAAAAAGTTTTTCTCTCACTGCAGGGCCCATATACATTGAGTAAACAAATATCTTTGTTGTTTTCTAAAGAGATGCTTGTTACCCATAATTTTGGTTGTCATGATGATGTATTGATGATGGTGTACTCAGGATATTCATTAGAACTTTCTCTTGAGAAAAGTTACCTTCATCTCTTTCCAGAAATCACATTTTTGAGGACTGTTCGCAGGTTGCTAATATATTTGCCTGCGAGAATGCATGATTCTCGCAGGCTGCCTTAAGCTAGGGTGCGAGAAGTTCGCATTGTGTTGAACTGCTAGGGAGTGAACTCTTTCTAAAGCAAGGAAAACGATGAATTCTTGATGCTTCTAGAAGGGAATCTTCTAGAAGGATGAGATGGCATTCGAATGGTTATCCTAGTACTGGATTCCCTGATATTTTGGGATCATTCTTATCCAAGTAACCAATTCATTCTCTCCTATATATTGAGTGAATTCTCATGGAAAATGTTAAGCAAGACATTGGAGAATTGGTGAAAGATTGTGTGAAGGACTGAAGCTACAACAGCTAGAAAACTCCAGCAAGTTTATCAAAGGTGGTTGATCTTCTTCATGCAAGTGAGAAAGTGTGTGTGTCAGAGCCAAGGGCCATCGAAAGGAAGTTTGAAACATCAAGGCTCAGGTTGTAATCTTTACTTTCC
>JZKD02S2052168.1:408604-427336 GCA_000966675.3 Picea glauca | reverse complement strand
TTTTTACTCATATTTACCTATATTTATATAAAAATTCCTTTATATTATTTATTTAAAAGGTGACCAGAGTTATCTCGTTCTCCTCCTTACAAATGATTTTTTTAGTGAAATATAAAATGAAAGCCATTTTTAATATTTTAATCATTTCTCGAAATCTTTTAATGTTTATTAAATTTAAGACTTTTTAATCTTTATTTTTTAATTTTTTTTTTATTAATTTAATGTTGGGTAAATAAGTAAAATTAACATTTTCAATTAAATTAGATGCATATCTATGCGCTTTCTACATCTTAGTATGAGAGAGATGTGTAATTCCTTTCATGCTCAACCTCGAAGTTCACAAGTATCCATTTAAAAAAATATAATATTGACTAAATAAAAAAACAATGTCCCTTTTAATGTAAAAGTTTAAAAAGAAAGAGAAGGAGATGTATAATTCCTTCAATGCTCAATCTAGAATTAACAAGTACACTTTAAAAACAAAGAGAAACACACACACATATAGGAAAAACTTACTAAATTTTTAAATTGAATTGTAATGTAAAGATTTCTTTGTAAGTTTAAATGATTTTCTTTAAAAAAAATGAGTTGCATTAGAGATAAGTGTGAATTATATATATATATATATATATATATATATATATATATATATATATATATATATATATATATCTTGGGAATGCTTAGATCCAATTTCATTGCAAGTACATAAATGCTAATTGCATATTGCATATTGTATAAATTATCATGTTGTAATTGTAAAACTTTATATATTTAATATTATTTAAACCTTGAAAGATTGATTTATCTGTTGTAATTGTCAAGTTTTATATATTTAATATTACTTAAACATAGAGAGAATTATTTATTTATTATTTATTAAGTAATATTTTTCATCCTAAATAATGATCTAATCAGTGTACACTTAACTGCAATATATCATGTCCACTGACATAATAAGGATCATTGCCCAATAGGGATCATTATCACTAAAACAATAGGATCATAAATAACGTTAGTTGGAGGTTAATACCATAATCAACATCAAATAATCTATCTATATGATAAATAATCTATCTATTTTGATAAATAATAATTTGAATGATATATTAGATTATGATTCATAGATTATATCTATATGTGAGATCATATTTACATTAATTTACATTATATCCACATATATTTATATATCAATTTCAACTTCAAGAAAATGATCCAGTTTACATGAACCACTAATAGATCATATGTTACATTAAATTTAGTAATCCATACTATGTATCTGATCTATCTACTGACTTATTCATGAATGAAGGTTCTTTTTGAATTAGGCTTTGTTTTTAGGGTCTATTCATGAATGAAGGTTCTTTTTGAATTAGGCTTTGTTTTTAGGGTCGTATAGAGAGTTTTATTATATTGATATATTTTTGAAAGCAATAACTATCTATAAAAGCAATGAAAAAGAGTATAATATTTTGAATATTTATTACAAATTTCAATAATCTTCCTAAATAATTATTAAGATGATATTAAATCTAGATTATTATCAAACTTATGCTAGAGGACCCACTTTCTCTTAGCTGCCAAGTTCCAAAATATTTTGATTGCCTGGAAATTTCAAATTTAAAGTCATATAAATATATAAGACTATTTTTTAATGAGTTTAATATGACAAAAGTGGACATCCGTCCATTCCAAAAGCCTCGAGAGATTTGATCCATGCATCTATGTTGGTTGTTATTCAATCTATATATATATATATATATATATATATATATATATATATATATATATATATATATAATGAAACATATATATTTTTTTTTTATTTTATTTTTTTTTATTATTTTTTTTATTCTTTATTTTATATAAACCTCTCCCCCATAATATATGTCCAACAACAAATATGTTGGGATTAAATAAAAAATATGTTGGGATTAAATATATTACTGAGATAAGAGTTCAATATGAAAATGATGAAAGATTTCTCAAGATATATAATTATGCTTTAACAAGTTATCAAAATGAAGGATGTTTCACGGAGAATTGACAGTCGTGGCGAGCTAGGGTTTGAAGGTTGCGGCCACAACAGAGAACAACATGAGCAGTATGGCGGGGGGCAAGGGAACCCCCTCATACAAACAGGTAGTGATCGACAAAGGAAAAGGGCCAAGAAGCGGATTTTTCAAGGCACCAACGACAGGAATCTCGGGATCAGACCCAGGGAAGCATAAAAAAAGAAGTCGAGACAAAAATGAGACCATGGAGGAAGTCGCTAAGGAGACTCAGAATGAAAAGCACGAGACCAGGAAGGTTAACGAGTAGGAGGAGTGCAACCCCTGCAAACCCAAAACAACATTGATACCCAAGGTGGTACTGGAAGACCCACAAATGCAACTCTACAGAGATCAAATGAAGATGCATGCGCTCACATGCAAATTCATGGGGTTATGGCCCACAGAAAGAACTCTGTGCAACTGGATTAAATACCACTGGAAGCCAAATGGAGAAGTGGAACTCCACCTAGGCTCGAAGGGTTTCTTCACAACAGTCTTTATTAACCTGGAGGACACAGACATAGTCTTCGAGGGAGGTCCATACTTCCACGCCTCAGCAGGACTCTACATGCAACCCTGGAAATAAAATTTTGTCCCAGAGAAAAAAACTTTCAAAAAGGTACCAGTATGGCTAAGACTCTATTCCTTACCCCTAGACTACTCGCTGCCCTCTACCTTTGAAGCAATAGGAAACAAATTGGGGAAATATGTGAAGACCTCAGAAGCCACCCTAAAAGAAAGATACACATCGTATGCAAGAATCTGTATAGAGATGGACATTTCTGGAGCACTCCCAGAAGCCATAAGTCTGGAATTCAAGGATGAGGAATGGATCCAAAACATAGATTACGAACATATCCCCTTTAGATGCAGACGATGCCATGAGCATGGACACTTGATCAGAGAGTGCCCTCTAAACAAAAGGCAGGAAGCAGTAAATCCCAAAACACAACAAGACGAGGAAGGGTTTATAACCCCGAACCCCAGGAACAGAGCAAATAAAAATCAAAATAAAACCTTGGCAGGAAATACCCAGGAGACCCAGAATACGATGGAAGGAGGGGACCAAACAAACAAAGGGATAGCAGAAGAAAAGGACTCGACAAAAGTTCCAGAAGTCAAGGACCAAGCAACAAAAGATCCCACCCAACAACCAAACATTACAACAACTCAGGGGAGTTGCGCACCCTTGATGGACGAAGAAACAAAAGAGGACAACATTACCATGCAAGACGCAGAGGGGGATGCAGAGATGACCCCAAGAGAAGTAGGTACAAAAGACCCTGATCTCAGAGACTTGGTGGAAAGGGAAGGGATAGACCTTCCACACATATTAGAACAATGGAAAAGGTAGGGAGTCGACAACGTACCAACAGAGCAACTCGAACACATCCAATACCTGTTCCTCCTACGGGAGGAAGCCAAAGCTAGAGGACAAAAACACTCACACGGGGAGATAGGACACCTAGGAGTGAAAGTCGGCGATGGACAATTGCAACCATCACCCAAACAGACGAGAAGGAAAAAAGGAAGGAAATCAAACAACGTAGCACTACAATAGCTGGGAGTGCTACTGATAAACTCGGGTAAGATCAAGAAACTATTTCCCCACTCTCCCCCACATGTTTAAAAATCAAGGTTATAACTTGGAATATAAGAGGCCTAAACAACCCAAGAAAACAAAGAATCCTTAGGAATAAAATAAAGCAGCATCAACCGGATCTCTGTTTTATTCAAGAGACGAAATGTACTACAGACAGAATGGAGGCAATAAGTAAACAACACTGGCACAAGTACAAGATGGTAGGCATCAAAGACCACCAAAGTGCAGACGACATACTCACTCCGTGGAGGCCACAAATCCTAAATTTAATAGCAGTCGAGGAAACCAGGTACACCCTAATGGTACACATGCAAATCATAGGAAATACTAAGGAGATTCTATGCACAAATGTGTATGGGCCCCACGGGTCAGAGGAAAAGAAAGGAATGATTCGAGACCTAGAAGATATAAAAGGCCGAGCCACCAACCTCCATTAGATACTGGCAGGGGACTTCAACATTATCACCTCCCTTGCGGAAAAGAAGGGTGGTATGAGAAGATTGGATTGGGATGTGGAGGAGTTTTCAAATTTTATAGACAGAGCGGAGATGGTAGACCTCCAAACCAAGAATGGCTAGTTCACCTGGACCAATAAACGAATGAACCAGTTCTAGGTAGCCACAAGACTTGACCGATTCGTTATATCGGAGTCAATCATCATGCATGGGCTAACCTTAGACTGCAACATCCTCCCCTGGGGTGGATCTAATCACTGGCCAGTACAACTGGAAGTAGGCTTCCAAACGACACCTAAGAACAGACCCTTCAGATTTGAGAAATTCTGAATCAATCACCCGACTTTCAAGGAAAAAATCAAACAATGGTGGTGGGAGGAGCAACTGGAGCAAGGGACTAGGATGTTAAAACTACACAAGAAACTTAAATACATCAAAAAAAAACTCAAGGAATGGAATAGGGATATCTTTGGGAATATAAACACAGAGAAAAACGACATCGAAGAAAAAATGAAAAAACTCCAAGAAACTTGCTTACGGGAAGGCTATACGGAGGACCAAAAAAAGGAAGAACTCCAAATGACACAAGAATGGGAGGCACGATGCCAGCAGGAGGAAACACTCTGAATTCAAAAGTCCCGCATCCGATGGCTAAAGGAAGGAGAGTGGAACACCAATTTCTTCCACAGAACAACCATGGTCAGAAGAGCCCATAAAAAAATACGGAAGATCAAGGACCAGGATGGAATCGAGCGTGAGTCACATCAGGAGATTGAAAGTGATCTGGTCAGCCACTTCCATGGGATAGCCCAAGAACCTCATCAAGACAGATCGGAGGGCATCCAGAAGATAACCCATCATATTCCACGTCTGGTTACCGAGGAACAAAACATCTTCTTGAACAAACCTATTGCCACGGAAGAAGTTGATCAAGCTCTCCAGGAAATGCCAAGTGGGAAAGCACCAGGTCTAGATGGCTTCACTATGGAGTTCTTCAAAACATGCTGGGAAATTTTCAAATATGACATCTATAAGGTAGTACAGGACTCTAGAAGGTCTACCTCCATCATTAAATCACTAAATGCAACCATGATCACCCTAATCCCTAAAGAAAATGAAGCCAAAACCTTAGACTGGTACAGACCCATAACACTTTGTAACATGATCTACAAGATTATCTCCAAAGTCATAACAAATAGATTGAAACCCCTCCTACCTTCACTGATCTCGCAAGAACAGGCAGGCTTCGTGGAAGGTAGACAAATAATGGACAATATCATCCAGGCCCATGATATCATTCACACCTTAAAACTTCAGAAGAGGGGGGGAATGTTAATACAACTGGACCTAGAAAAATCCTATGATAAAATTAGCTAGCATTACATGATCAAGACTTTGGAAGCCTTTGGTTTCACCCAGCATTAGATCAGTTGGATTGTCAGCATGGTATCCACAACAAGCTACTTGCTACTAATCAATGGATCCCTGACCAAACCTTTCTATCCCACGAGAGGGATAAGACAAGGTGACTCGTTGTCCCCCTTCTTGTTCATTCTGATGATGGAAGGCCTCAATAGGAGCATAAAGAGTGCAACAAAAACTAGAGAAATAACAGGGCTCAAACCCTTAAAAAATTGCCCTACTTCCACCCACCAACAGTTTGTAGATGATACACTCCTCCACGACATACCCACAGTCAAAGAAGCCAAAGTCTACAAACGCATCCTAGAAGATTTTGGAGAAGCCTCGGGTGCTGAGATTAACCACTCCAAGTCGATGATGTTTTTCTTTAATACCAACCCAGTTATCCAAAGGAATTTGACCAACATTATAGGCTTTGAACATAAAACACTCCCAACCAAGTATTTGGGGGTTCCTTTGATAGACAAAGTATATAAGTTGTCAACTTGGGAAGAAGTAATAAACAGGTTACAAGAGCAGGTAAAAAATTGGAACGTATGGGTCCCTTAATCTAGCTAGCAGACTAATCCTAACTAAGACTATATTACAAGCTATCCCAACCTATATGATGTTAGTCTTCTCCACTCCACAGGGGATCCTACAGAAAATCAGATCTATTCAGAGGGAATTCATGTGGCGAGGTGCGGAAACAAAGAAAAAATGGGCCCTGATGGTCTGGGAGAAAGTCTGCAGGCCAAAAAGTAAAGGAGGCTTGGGGATGCAAGGTCCAAAAACGACCAACAATGCATATGGGGCGAAACTATGGTGGCGTTGGGTCAAAGAAACTACAACACCTTGGGTAAACCTATGGAAGGTAAATTACGCACCAGACACCTGTGACCAGGACACAATCCGCTTTGGAGGAACCAGGGAAGGCTCAGCCTTCTGGAACCTAGCATGGGGCAACAAAGCATGGATTCAGACACATAGCTTTTGGAAAATTAGGAATGGAAGAAAAACTAGATTCTGGGAGGATGCTTGGCAACAGGAACCAAGGATGGAAAACCCAGACAGAGGGATACTCCAATAGGACCTCATCACGCAAGAAAAATTCAACATCTATCGATACTGGCTGCAGGGAACGGACCGCAACAAATGGAGAACCTGGGACAAGATTATTCCTCAGAACAATGAGATACCTGCAACAACAATAAAAGAGGTGGAGGAGGAGCTGGGCAGACATAAAATAATAGTAACCGAAGGAGAAGACCAGTTGAGGTGGGACAAAAAGGACGAAGGGGAATTCAACCTAAAAGAAGTCTGGCACTATATGGCGGACCCAGACCAAGACGACCTAGCGCAACACTAGGATAAGCTCTGGAAAAAACCCCAATGGCCAAAGATTATGATCTTCTAGTGGCTAATATTACACAACCGCATCCTGACTTGGGATAACCTAAGGAAAAGAGGTTTCATTGGTCTGTCAAGATGTCAACTATGTCAAACTCAAGAAGAAACAACCAACCATCTCCTCGACGAATGCGCCTACACTGCAGAGCTGTGGGACTGGGTAGCAAGTATCTTCCGTCAGTCAGACAGGATCTGTGGTAACATAGCTGCAACAATCAAGCTCTGGAGAGAAAAATACAACGACAAAGTAGAGGTGAACCTCTGTTGGATCCTCACCCCAGGAATGATCATATGGTCGACATGGAAGGAAAGGAACATGCGCATTTTCAGAAACCAAAGATGGCCAGAAGGGAAGATCAAGGAAACAATAACCTCCATGATACGTGAGACAGTGATGAGTCACAACTGCCAAGAGGGTAGCATGCAACCCACTAATCAGGATTCCAGAGTCCTAGAGGTTTTCCAACTAACCGGTGGGAGCAACCCCATTCTAAACATACAACAACCACAACTCCAAGTAGGTGAGCACAACTGGAAACCGCCACCTCCAGGCTCTCTCAAGTTGAATTTTGATGTGGTGGCGAAAGACAACCCAGGAAGAATAGGTATGGGAGGAGCAATCAGGGACAATAAAGGGAACATCATACGACTATACACGAGGAGCCTGGGAAAATACACCAATAACGTTGCAAAATTCGGGACCCTGGAGACAGGTCTGGAGATTCTTAGCCGGGAGGGGATGATGAACGCAATAGTGGAAGGAGACTCCGTGCTAGTCATCAACACAGTGATAAAACTCCAAAACAGTACCAGAATAGGCAAGATCGAGAGGCATTGGCGATTGGCCTACCTATTGAAAAAATTCCAGGAGCAGTTGCGGATAGGGATCAATGTGGAGTTGCGCTGGGTGAGGAGGTCAACAAATGGAATGGCGAACATAATATGAAATGAGGGGGTTGAGAACAAAGGTCTAGAACTGGACACAATCTGGAGCAACATCCTACAAGGTCAATTCTGAGCAGACTGCACCCAACTTGCGACAAAAGACTGGGAAAAAATGAGTAGTACGAAAGATTATGGCAAGAATGGAGGCGCAGTAGACACTGTAGGACACGTAGGTCCCAGATAGAATCTGATGGCCCACCAATCAAATAAGGTTTTAAATGCAAATACAGATCACACATCAGGTGAAGGTACAACACCACAACCCCGTCAATAAAAATAAGTATAGAAGTTACCCATTGGAAAGCAGAAGAGATAAATCGTAGGCGGAAAAGGATGATGGACCTAACTCGCAGGCAACAAAGGATGATGGAAGACAACTCTCACCAGTCCCAAGTAGGAACACACCTCACCTAAGTATTGATATGGGATCAGGAAAGGGATGGCGTACAATGAGCAGGGCAGAGCATTGACGCAGGGATAACGACAGGGTCATCAACTGCACACGCTCTGGAACAGAGCCTTCTGACTGATAGGACCATCTTTATGAGTAGATCATGATTGCAAGGATGGGACCGCAACCGGGTTGGCTCCATAAAGGTTGGGACACCAAAACATATCACAGAATGAGGCATCGCATTTACAGGGGCCACCTTACTTATCAGAAGGAGGTGTAGTATAACAGGGAAAGAACCCAATGTAAGAACCACCACCTGCAAGTTAAGATGGTGTGCATGAAGAAAACCAACAACAAGAGAGTCCCCTAGGGAAAGGAACCTCCACAGAGCGCCTGTCGGATGACAAGAATTGAATAGGTGGTCAGGGACGCAAGGAGCACCTTCCTCACGAAGGTAGACACCAAGGGGAAGATGATCATTAAAATATGGGAGGGAAAAATTAACAACGCCCGCAGGGGAAAATCCTAGTCAACACTAACACAGGAAGAAGGGAGGATACATGACCCCAGAATCACACAATCGAGGATAACCCTCTACCACAGGAAGGTGGAGGAAGCTTGGAGAACCAAAGTGTTGATAGGTAAGATGTGTGTGAATTGGGGGGAGACCAACAGGATGGAAACCAAAGAGCAGAAGAAAGAGCACACAAGAATTCTCAACTGCCTCAACAACCTAGAGATGGGAGTAAAAAGGCTGGTGGAGGACCAGAAAAGACAACAGGAGAAACTGGAGCAGATGGTAGGACAATTTCATCTCTATCTACGCTACGTCCACCATATAGATATCACTCCAGCCGACAGTAATGGAACCCCATCTTGCATCAGAAAGCTACGTCTGGTGGAACAGAGGGAGGAGGACGCGACACAACAGAAAGGGAACGCAGAGCACCCCATCAACCTAAACTAGTGCAGGACCTGCCCATACCTTGTCTCTCAGAGTAGGATCTCACCCCACTATGTTCAGACTTTTTTGATTTCTTTTGATGAAGTTTTTAGACTGGATTATGGTATCCTGGGTTGGTTTCCCGTTGTGGCGACCCAAGCACTTTTTGTTTATTTTCAGATACTGCACTCCAAGGACCCCAGATCTGGTTTCCGTTAAGGCAGATCCTGGGAAACCTTGCATCAATTTTGTATTATAACCTTATAAAGAAATATAGATTCACACACTCATTTACAAAATAAAATAAAATGAAGGATGTTTCAAAATTCAAGAGATTTGAGTTTATATTATTGATATGTTCCAATCATGGAAACTAAAAGAGAATGCAATGTAAATCATTGAATATCTACCTTGATTTCAACAATGATATAACACAAAACAATATGGCACATTAATTTTAGTCATATAATACAAAATTTTAGTGATGATATTAAAAATATGATTTAGAGAAATAAGGGAGTTGAAACGATTTTAGCAATGATATAACACAAAACAATACAGTGCATTTATTTTAGATATGGTACAATAAAAAATGATTTAGAGCAATTAGTTGTTATGATTTCAATAATGGCATAAAGAAAAACAATAAAATACATTGATTTTAGTAATGACACGATGATAAATGATTTAGAACAATTAGTTGCATTGATTTCAATAATGACATAATGCAAAACAAAGCAATGATTTAAGTGATGATACAATGAAAAATGATCCAACATAATCAAGTAGTTGTATTCATTTTGACAATGATATAACATAGAACAATATCATGCATTAATTTCAATGATAATGATATAACATAAAACAATATGGTGCATTGATTTCATTGATAATGATATAAAACAAAACAATAGGGCATATTCATTTCAATGATGATATTTAAAAAATGATTTATAGAAATAAAGGAGTCTAAATGATTTGAGCAATGATATAACACAAAAAATAGGGTGCATTTATTTTAGAGATGGTGCAATGAAAAATGATTTAGAGCAATTAGTTGCCATGATTTCAATAATGACATAATGCAAAACAATGCAATGAATTGATTTTAGTGATGGCATGATGATAAATGATTTAGAACAATTAGTTGCATTGATTTCAATAATGACATAATGCAAAAAAATATGCATTGATTTAAGTGATGATACAATGAAAATTGATTTAGCATAATCAAGCAGGTGTATTCATTTTAACAATGATATAATAAAAAACAATAGGGTGTAGTGATAATACTATGAAAAATTATTTGATGCATTAATTAATTGAGGAAATGATACGAACGAAATCAATCGTCTATATTGATTTTAGTATCACTATAAAAAATGATTCGATGCATTAATTAATTGAAGAAATGATACGCAGGAAAATAATCCTCTATACGGATTTTAATTACGAGATATTGCAAATTATCAAGTTAAATGAATTTAGCATTAATTGAAAATTTGATATGAAATAAATTAATCCTCTATATTGATTTCAATTGTGAAATACTCCAAATTATCAAGTGAAATGAATTTAGCAATAACACAATGAAAATCAATTTCAAAATAGATATATAAGTTGAAGTAATATCCTTTGTTTGGTCAGGTGTGATTTATCTATTAGTATTTGCACATCAAAACTATTATAATATTAACATATATATAATGTGAAAAGCTCAGGAGGTCTAAAATTCATCAAGGTCTCACTTTTACTACAATATCTACACTTAAAGCTTTGCATGGTCTCCAATTTCAACCTCCATTTCCATATGATCGATATAAAAATATGGGAAAGTGTGTTGATGTGTGTAAGATAAAAGCTGAAGAAGATAGCGGAAGAAGATATATTTAGACCAATTACTATGTAATATATGAGTTATTCAATATCTTCATCATATCACTTATTAATGATATGTAGTGTATATGTTATTCAATATCTTAACAATTCCATTTTTTTTTTATCCAACATCTTCATCACATTGTTACTTTGTTATTATTTGGATTCACAATGATGTAAATTTGAAAGTATCAAATTCATCTTAAACATATACATATAGATAAAGATTATCATCTAAAAATTTCACGTTCTTGTCTATGACTAGAACCAACACAAATCCATTGTAAATCCAGATATTTCATGCCTCGAGAGGGATCAAATCCCTCGAGGTGCAAACCTTTCCTCAAGTTTTACACTCTAAATGGAGGTTTTCACCTCGAGGGTTTTGATCCCTCTCGGCGCATGATAGATCTAGAGTTAAGATGGATCGACATTGGTTTAGAAAAAAAAAATTAAAAAAATCTATTTTTAAGGTCACTGTTGACACCAGATTTTTGTATGAGACCCCTTTTTTTGTGGCACAAGGGACCCTTATGACACCCCCTTGTTTGTGGGAAAAGAAACTCCCTCCACGCAACAATTCGACTATACATACCCTACCACCCTTTGTATTTGAACGTGCGACCTCCAAGGAGGAAACATGTGCTCTTAACCATTAGGCTCTTAGACACAACTTATATGAAATTAAGATGGATTTATGTTAGCTTATTTTCTTACAAAATTTTATGATTATTATGCTTTCCATTTTTTAGGTTTTTACTATCATGGTAAATTGTTCTTAAATTTTCATTTATATGGACTTCAATTTTTTTCAATTTAATTTATTAATGTTCTAGTTTTGGTTTTAGTCTTGTTTATTTTTTATTATTTTCATTTTGTTTTAACCCAGCACAAGAAACACATATCATAAATATTCATCCACTATAAATTATTTAATTAGAAAATTTCTCCTAAGTTGGTATACTTTTCTATGAAAAAATTCATTGATTCGCCTACCTTAAAATGGAAATTGAATACATTACTCACCTACAGTTATAAACTCTAGGATAAATATCACATCCTTGAATTTTCCCCTACACATGATCCAATTTTATATCTACAAGGACCTAGCCCAATTTCACCAGCATAACAATGTTATCTTACCAACTCCTCCTTCCTCTTAACCTCACCAAGAACCTTCCCTTTATAGGACAAAATGAGGCTCTCCTTAGTTGTCAAGAGATATCATGGCCTTACAAGTGTATGATTCAATATCTAACTTGAGAATTGCACTTGCATATATTTTAGAGCCACTTTTAGGAATATTTTTGTAAAATAATTATTGTAAAAGGTAAATTAGGATAGGAAAAGTGCTTTTTAATGCCATAACTAACGATAATGGATCAAATTCACTCAAATAACTTAAAGGACCAATTTTGAGTGTAACACAAGGTAAAGGAGTTGCCACCACTTTTCCTAAGTGAAGATTCAACTTATTTAACTCCAATGAATTTAATGAGTAGGTTGTTAGGGACCTAACCTCCCTAACCCCTCATGTAGGTAGAATAAGATGTTTTCTATGTAATAAAGGCTAACATTATTAAATAAGGGATACATAATAATCTGAAAAATTCTTATGTAAGAAGAATTAATGTAATTTTTCGTTTCTAGAAATATCTTCCTCTAGAATGTTCTTTACAAGATAGAATTAGTATAAATAAGTAGAAGGAATGGGAAAGTTTTGTCTTGAGAATTGTTTGTATTCAAGATCTACTCTATTGCAATTTCCCCCCTAGAAGAGGCAAGTGAGCTTAACTTTCTATCAATAAAGGTATCATTTCTTGTGTTATTGTTCTCTATATTTCGTTATTTCTTCTGGTATCCTTCATAGTTATTTTTTTCTACTTTGCATAATACATCTAGTACCTTACAAGTGGTATCAGAGCACTTTCCTCAGAAGAAATTTTGGGACAAATTTTTTCTGGGTAAAGACGTGTATTGTCGGTATATTTAAAGAACATATATATTTTGTTCGGTGGGTAAAACTGTGATTAGGGAGGACAACACACAAGAAATATAGACAGTTTCATGGGTTACTCAAAACCATTGTTTAACCTATTTGGAAACCTATATAACCCTTGATGGTACCCCTTCGAGTAGTATCACATCAGAAAAAAATGTACACAACCAACACTCCCAGGTACCTTTGAGTATATAGTGATTCCCCTAGGTCTCCTGAAACCAACTATAGATCAATTGATCGACTGCCTAACTGTTATAGTGGCACAGAGAACAACACTCGGGAAGACGACTCTCTAGTACCTAGGTGATCGGGTAGTATAGCTAAGGGTACAGTCGATCCTCCCTAGTTGGTGCCCTAAGATATTTGGCCAAGTACTATTGTTCGACCCTATACGTATATCAAAGAGCTATAGCACAAGGTAAACCCCTGTTCGTAGGAACCTTGAAAACCCCGACCCTTGCTATCGAAACCAAATAGAACATAAACAAAGGGGAACTTTTGCAACTCAACCATGACTCATGCATCCAAGTTGCAGAATTCCTACAAAATTGTCCCGATTAACCATTTTGCAATTCTGTCACTACAATATTCTTCAAGCTGGAGTATAACTCTATAGTAGTAAAAATATATATATAGTGGTCCCAGCAACACTCTTATTTGGGACCTATCACATTGGATTCCCCTCTTTGTACTAATCACAGTGGTACCTATCATTTATAATCCTTTTTTTCTTTTGTGGAGCCAACCACCCTAATCGACATGGTTCCCTTCACCTGTAACCTTTTTTTCTATGTGGTCCCACTTGCCCACTTTTTTCTTATTCACAAATGACTCTCACCTGCAACCAATAAATCGATTCCTTGATCACCAACAACAACTAGAACAAGATTGATGTCTAGGAAATCAATCACAACATTGGTTTCCTCAATTCCAAAGTCAAGAACCTCAATACCCAATATGAATCCCTCAATGGCTGCTTTGACTCCCTAGAAGCCAAAATCAACAAATGGATGAGCCACTTCCCGAACCTTACCTACTATGAACAACCTTCCTACCATGAATACATTGAGTCCTCCCATTCCCAGGCCTTTCATCGTGAACTGTGTCTTCTCAGAGTTGAGGTGAAAAAATTTGATGGATTGGATCCCATGGGTTGGGTCACTCAAATGGAAAATTATTTATCCTTACATGACATTACTAATGGTTTGGCCAAACTTCGTTACAGTGTCCTTTATCTAGATCTTGAATGTTGGTAATTGCACAAAAATTCACACAAATGGTATGTTTCTTGGACAGATTTTGTTGCAAATATTTACGAACTCTTTGACACCAACACACACCATTTGGTATGTTTGACCAAAATGAAACAGTATGGCATAGTGGAAGACTATATTGAAAACTTTAAGAAATTGGCTTTCATAATGTATAACATATCTAATGCCTTCTTCAGGGAATGCTTTATTAGTGGCCTAAAGGAGACACCTGATCCCAAGTCCTAATGGATCACCCCCAGACTTGATTGGAAGCTACTCAACATGTCAACGAAGAACAACATGTAGTCTCTTCTGAAAATTGGAAACCCTTCTTTATTCCTCATCCTAGACCCACTAATCCTACTCCTTCTGCCACTCTTTTCAAGATACAAAAATTAATCTGCTCAAAAAGTATTGAATTCCAACTTAAGGGTCTTTTCTATAATTGTGATGACAAATATTTTCCGGGGCACAAGTGTAAGGAACATAAGTTGTTTATGACCATTTCTGAGGATTTTTCTGATGAGGATGTCGATGTTCCCCATGTTGAAAAGCTACCCCAAGCATATGATCCTACCTTTCCCTCTAATCCACTAAAAGTTGAATTGTTGATTTTCTGAACGCCCTCACTAGTTTTTCTGCTCCCCAAACTCTCAATTTAATTGTCTACATTAAGCATAGGAAATTCATCATCCTAGTTGACAGTAGGAACACCTATAATTTTATTCATCGCCACATTTCCCAAGAGATAAATTGTTATATCTGTGCAGTCAAGAATTTTCAAATCATGATTACAAATAGTAGTTCCATGAAATGTGGGGTGATCCAGGTGGATATCGGTGGCCACCCACCTATTCCACTGGCTCAATGCACAATTTTCCATTTTGGAAGTTTTCCTACATATTTTAGGGTCCTGAACTTCTGAGGTTGTTTTGAGGCCCTAAAAAACGTTTTCTAGGCACGTTAGCGTCCATACAATAGTCGAAGGCATGTTTGGGCCAACCGAAATGTCCACTTCTTGGCTAGACCTTTCCAACGGGATATCAAGTGTGCCAAACGAAGATTGTAAGCAATAATTATGACCACAGGAAGTTGGCGTACCAACTAACCCCATCAGGGCCCACAAGCCTTTTGGTGTTTCTTCTCCTAGGGTTAGGTTTTTGGATGTTTAGGGTTTCCTCATTATTAATTTATGATGAAAATGCCTTTCAGCCTCATTATAATGCGCTCTAGCGAATGAATTTGTTTGTTTCATTCTGCATTTCTTTACAGTTCAACACAGTTCATTTATTAATAGAAGTCAAGTTTCGTTGTATCTCTGTGTTTTTGTTATAAATTTGTGTTTCATTTTGGTCCATTTATAAATCTGGATCATGGGGGGTGTTGTGAAAATGTGCACCTATAAATTGGTCAGTGCCACCTAATTTTTCATATGTTTTCTATCAACATGGGCAGTTGTGACATCATGTTAGGTGTTGTATGGTTACGCACACTAGGCCCCATCACCATGGATTTTAAGGACTTAACTATGCAATTCCAATAGGAGGAACATATTTATAAGTTACAAGCCATTTTGACAGGCTCCTCTGAGATCATCAGTTCCCACTGAATGGAAAAGATACTAAAAAACGGTCATTTTGACATTATTTCCCAACTCCATTCCATTTAATCTGTTGAGACCCCTAACCTACTATGCATCTTGACCTCCAATATCTTGCCTCCCAACACCAATCTATTTTTAAAAATCCCAAAAGACTTCCCCCTTCCCACCACACCCATGATCATTCCATTCCCCTGGTCCCTGTAGATCTTCCTCACAATGTTCTCCCTTATTTTCATCCCTTTTCCAAGAAATGTAATACCCCTAGGTCGAACCCCAAGATGTAATTGGACAGGTAGGTTGGTGAGCCAAGATATTTTAGGCCTAAGTGTCATCGTGTCATATGTTTTTCGGCCAGAGTTCCTATATGATTATAATATCTTTGTAATTTGTATCATTCATATTTATAATAAAAACATTGTTGTTGTAGACCAATGAGACGAAAGAGTATGGGGGACCAAGAAATCCACTAGAGGAAAGGGGGATATGGGTCTAAGACTAAGAGCTAATCCAAGGGGGCTTGATTCAAGGAAATACTATTTTAATATATAATCTAAGTTTCAAGAGTGGGGGAACATATACAAGTGGAGCTCATGAAGCTTCATGAATACAAGTGTCCAGTAGGGGAAATGCATATATATTGGGAAACATAGTGTATTTTCGAGGAATTTCGTCATTCTGTTCTCATATATGGTATAGGAAAAGATCTAGGGAGGGATGAGGGTAAAAATATTACTAATATTTTTGGAAGTAAAGAGGGGGTGGAAAGGCCTATGTACGCTAAAGAAGCGGGTTGTTAGTCTCGTGGAACGTCTCTCTCTCTCTTGTGAGAGAACTGTCGAAGACTGTTTGCTGGTGTGCGAGGAAATAACTACAGGGCTCTGAGACTTTCTGTCTAGTCTGTTGTTGAAGCCCTGAAAGGGAAGTGGGGAAGCCAAAGTACTGTTGAGAAGATAAGGGGCACACTTCATGGGGTGGGATAGACGTGTGAGAAATGAGAGTCTGTAGGCTAGTTGCAATAATTAACACTTTGACCTGAGATTAATTGTTGAGTATAAACCAAAGTTTGGCCTAGGAAGCCTTCCCTGGTGAAGTTATAGTATCATATCGAGGGTGACCTGCTGCTGAAATTGTATGAGCAAAAAATTCTATGGATGGGAGGAATGTCTGAGGTTTGCACACAATTGGTGATTTACATAAAAAATAAGTGTTCTTATGTGAAATCACATGGTGTTTACTATGTATACTATATTTAATTTGTTGATGTAATTGTTTATATATTCAAGAATGGTTTATATGTAATACCCCTATCCCGAACCCCAATTTGTGAATGTAAATGAACATATAAGTCAGTTAGTTGTCAACACTTAGTTTTGGGTTATGTTTTTGTACGTGCGTACAAAAGGTGGAGTGTGTGCCCATTTCATAGTTTACACGCACTTGAGGAAGTGCATGAGGATCGTCTTGAAGTGCACATCAGACTGGGCTTTGTAGCCAGGATGTTTTTGGTCCATAGAGCCTTTGTATATATGTATTTTGAGGCCGAAGTTCTTATGTGGTTATTAGTGCAACAAGTGTTGAGTTTGCGTGCGCACACCAAGGGAGGGTGCATGTCCATTTCATAGTTTTGCGCACACCTAGATAAGTGTGTCATGATGATAAAATTCCAGTGAGCATATCTTTGTAAAATGTAATGACACTTCGATAATTAATGAAAACATATAGCTGTGCGCAAACCAATCAGACAAAAAGAGACATGGGGCTTAAACTCCACCGGAAAAGGAAAAGGGGCTAATAATTAGGAAGAGGGAATATTTTAATAATATATCCAAAAGTATAATTTTTGGGATATATATATATATATATATATATATATATATATATATATATATATATATATATATCCTAATTTCCTAAGGGGTGGGAACGAGTCACCAAGTGGAGAAAAGATAGTTCTTAAGGTAACATGTGTTTAATTTTAGTCATGCAAACATATTGTTGAGCCTTAGCGTATTTCGAGGGTATTCACTCATTCCTTCATCATTCAGACCGAATTTCCTCTGTTATGGATATGTATCTTGTTGTAACCTATTGCCATCAAATAACCCTGTACTTGGGAAGGCCTGTGTGCTATTGAATAAGTGGGTTTTCAGGCCCATGTGCTACTGAAGAAGTGGGTTGTCATGATCGTAAGCATTCTCTCCATTGAGAGAAATGAGGATAATTGTTTTCCCAAGGTGCCTAGTTGCAACTACATGGATCTGAGGCTTTCTTTCTGGCTTGTTGTTGAAGCCCCAGAAGGGAAGTGAAGTAGTTGAAGGATTATGAAGCAGAGAAGGGGTACACTTCCTAGGGAAGGACATGAATGTGGGGAATGAGGGACTATAGTCTGTTTGCTGGTGTTGGGCGCACCTTTGTCTGAATGTTTTGGACTTTTGATAGACCTTATCTTAGCTTAGGAATCCTTTTCCTTGGTGGAGTTTAAGCCCCATCTCTGGGGTGACCTGTTGCTAAGAGGTTTTGAGTGTCAGAGTCTATGGTTGGGAGGAACGTTAGAGGTCTGTGCACAGTTTGTGGATTACAACAAAATATAAGTGTCTTCTTATGTGTATTATTCTCAGAGTAATGTGCATATACAGGTTAAACATATTATGTGTTACAGTTGTATATATGTATATTTTGTTGGAAATACTAAAACAACTGAGAGGGGGGGGTGAATCAGTTGTATGTGAGCTTAAACAATTTTATACCTTTTAAAACATTATTAATATTTCTTCATGTGTCATCAACAACA
>JZKD02S2052168.1:390151-401414 GCA_000966675.3 Picea glauca | reverse complement strand
TCAACAACATACAACATATGGACAGTAAAAGTAAAGATCATCAGTCACACATAAAATACACACAGAGATAGATTTTCACGAGGAAACCCATGAAGGGAGAAAACCTCTTCTTCTTTGAAATGATAGGCAGTCTTTTTCTGTTCTGTACATCATTTACAATTGAGCACCAACTCAATGTCAGGGTGCTACCTCTGTTTTACAAGCTGCAACTTGTTTGAGAGCTCCAACTCTCTGGTTTCTCTAGCACCCACTAGAAGGAAGAACCAACTCCCTGAGTACTCCAGCACCAACTTCCTGAAAGTTCCAGCACCAACTGGATGGAAGCACCAACTTCCAGTTACACAGGCTCCAACCTGCATAACAGAGAACACATGTTCTCCCTAGCACCACCCTGCCACCCTGGGTTCTCTGGCTGCAACCAGATGGAAGCTGCAACTTCCTGTGTTCAAGCACCCACTTGAACTTATGAGGACTACAGTCCTCCCGAGCACCTCCCAACCTCCCTCTAATATCAAATAATGAACACACAGACAATTACACAGATAAATCAATTCTTACCAATCTTTCTTTGTATTTGATCTTCAACAAACTGTTCTGGAATTCTTTTATTCTTCTGGTTGTTTAGCAGGTCAGCTCTGCATCACCTTTTTTGTTCTATTCTATCTGTCCTTCTGTTCTACTTCTGCTCTCCATTTCATCTCGCTCTGTACATTTGCTTCATATCCTGCTACACCTCTGCTCATTTTCCTTTTCTTACTATTTCATACTTTTTCCATACAGAACGACCGCACTAACTCAGTCTCGTTCATATTCTTTTATACAAGTTACCTTGACCATTCCACTTCCCCTTCCAATCGGTAATACAAGGACATCTGTCTTGGCAACTGAAACACTAACCGATTTGTCATTATTAGTCTGTTTCTCTTAACAGATTCATAACTGAAGCGTTAACATGTGAGGAAGAACAACAACCCTCCGATCAATACTTGATCCAACGATTCAGATCAAATAGGGATTTCACTCATCGCAATTTCAACATTTGCGATGTCAAAAATCACAAGTCCTCCGGACTCACGATTCTCCGATTCCCGATGGCTCCTTTCATACGCTAGCCCTCCTGAGCTTAGCTCCCGGCCAACGTGACCTTCACTCTGTGACCACAACCTTATGTCTCTCTATCGGGATTTCGGCGTTCTTCATGTTCACTGTTCTTTTCACTTATAAATCCATATCCCGATTCGCGAAACTCCGACATGGTATAAAATCAACGGTCTAGATCATAGCCTGATCTGACGGTTCAGATTGTATCGTGATTTTTCATATCGCGAAATCGGAACTCCTGAGGTCAAGTGACTTTGTCACTTCAAAGTTCCGATCCCCGATGCCGATGCGCCCCTTTCCACGCGCTAGCCCTGCTGGATATAGGCCTCGGCCCATATGACCGTCAACACATGACCTCGGTCAAGCCTCTCATCGAGGTTTCGACATTTTAGATTTCGTCATGCACATGCCTATAGAATTCTCGATCCTCGATTCTCCAATGACGGAGATCAACGGTCCAGATCTCATTCTTATCCAACGGATGTGATTACATCGCAAAATCACATATCGCGATTTCGGAGTTTCTATTGCAGTGTGTTCTTGACATATCAAAGTCCCGATCGTCGATGCCTCTTTTGACGTCACATGTGGTTTGACACGTGTTAGATCCCGCCACGTGTCACTCTAATTCGTGACTTGCATGTGCCTGAAGTGTTAAATCTGCCTGACACCTGTCATTCCCTGGTTATGCCATGTGTCCCTGGGCGACGTGGTCTACTGTCATGAGTTGGATCAACGGTCTAGATCTCATGTTGATCTGACGGTGTAGATTCAGTCGGGATTTCGCATATCGCGAAATTGAGATTTTCATTGCATTGTTTTCTTTGCATATTGAAACCCCGATCCCCGAAACTCCGATGAAGCCTCCTGTCTACAAGTGGATGGTCTCGATCTCTGCTTGATTTAACGGCTGCGATCAAATCGCGAAATTGCATATCGCAATTTCAGGGTTTTCAATGTCAAGTGAATTGGACATTTCAAAGTCCCGATCCCCGAATCTCCGATGACTTATCTCCCTCGCAACTTCTGCATATCTGACGGTTGTCGGCCTATCGGGAAATTTGAATGGAATCCAACGGTCCCTTGATCTGTGTCTTCCTTCTTCTCTGTAAGCTCTTGCTGCGCGCGTTTTCTTCAATGTTGTTCCTCCTGAGCTTTTACGTCCGAATCCCCAAGGGGTTTTATCCTTCTTATCCCGTCGTCTCCACTGTTGCCATTAATGACAAAAACCATCAACACGCACTCGTTGCTTGTTCAATATTTGCCAACATATTTGTGCGTGGATTATATATGTTGTAGATATACATGTTTGTTACATATGCAGAGCATGGGACATGATAGTTATGTGAGTTTATATGTTATTTAAACATTTCAATGCTATGCTATTTCTGTTTATGGAATCAATACATAATTATGTTGGGTTGCGCATGTATTTGTTAGTTATGCATAATTGTTCTATGTGTAGATCATGGCATCTATTAAGAGTTCTTGTTGGCTAATATCGTGGTATCGGTCAAGAGATGCTGAGACGAGATTTGAATTGTCGCACACGTAGGGAAATAGTCTGCATGCATAATTGGGACCGACTTCGTGCACGGCTCAAGAACAGTTGCGCGTGTAGTTCTAATTATGAGTTCATCCAGTTATTACAATTGTTATCTATCAATTTTTTTTCATCAATAGTTATAATAGGTTCTAGTGTGAGGCTTGAGAGGTCATGCGTACCGAGGAACAATTGTCATGCCCGACATTATGTCAGTTGTGCACACAGGATTGTTAGGACATAGTTGTCGTGTGAGGCAAAAGGTTGGTTGTGTGCTATATTGGTCTCAATGAGTTGCTTCCACAGAAGAAAGATTGAGTATTAGACAAGAGAAATAGAGTGGCACGATCCATCTTGGGACTGACACGTTATCTTGTGGTATGGTGTAGATTTTCGGGACTACTGGTAACGGGGAAAGTTACATAGTGGTATCATAAGTCAAAATTTTGATTTGAAATGGACCAGAGTAGAGTTGGGGATGTTACAAAGTGGTATCAGAGTTTTTGTTTCAATATTGGACTTGTATGGGCCAGATATCAACATGAAGTTGGTGAGGTGGGAATTTTTATGATGGTCGTGGTGGTCGCATGCTAAAGATATGGAAAAAAATCAGTTGAGTGAAGAATGGACTTGCGTACGCTAAGTATTGGTGTGCAGTGTGTGCATACTAAATTTTGGCACTGCGCGGTGTAGAGCTGTGATGCACAAAAAATATCGGTGTGTGGTATGTGCGCACTTAATATTAGAGTTGTGCAAGGTGTAGAACTTGTGGAGCACATCTAATATGGGAGTGCAATACGTGCGCGATGAATATGAGCGCCATGCATAATTGATGGGTGCATGAAAAATACTAGTGTGCATGGAATGCACATTGAATACTGGTGATGTGCAGTGAGCCCATGTTGAATATGAGCATCGCATAATGTTGGTGGGTAGTGCGTGCACGTGGAATATTGGCTCTGCCTGGAGCATAATTGGAGATGTGCATTGAGTATTAGGTGTGAGAGGGTGCACAGTGAATGTTGGCGCGACGCAGAGAAAAGTTGTAATTTGTGTGGAATATTAGAGTGTGACACAAACATTGTGTGCACTAGATAATGATGTGTGAAACCCAAAAGTTGAGCGTGGTAAATATTAGTTCCCGATATAGAAACTGTGCACACTGAATATTGGTGCGTTGTATGTGTGCTTGGTATTGTGAGTGTAGAGAATACACACACGATGAATATGGGTGTATAACACATAATTGGTATACACACGAGATTTTAAAGAAAAAAACTGAGATAAAAGAGGAGGAAAAGTCCTGGACAGAGGAGTCCAAATATTCACCCAGAATTTTGAATTAGGCTATTAAATTCACCAGGAATCAGAAGAAAGGATTTTGATATACTTATGGAACATAATGTGCATAGTAATTATGTTTTTCATAAATTATTGAGTCTAACAAGTCTTGTTTCCTGCACATTTTGCAGAGTCAACAACAATTTGAAAAGAATGGAATTAGCGCATAGATCAAAAGCATGGAATATGCACGCAGAACCCATACCCATGAAGATGAGGTCAGAAGGATGTATGACAATATAGGTGATGAAGGTACATATTCAAATGGATATAGCGAAGGAAAAGAAGAAAGCATGAACTTGGTAAGGACCATAAAAAATTTGCAAAAGGACGTCCAAAGTTATAAAGCGAATAATGATAGGCTTATGAAATCCAAGGAGGAACAAGATGGCTTCAACATCAAGTTGCTACAGAGCTTGGACATAATTGAGAAAAATATGGATAAGGAGACCGAGTCAAGAAGATCAAGGAGACACATGTCTCATGATGAAAGAAGAAAAACAAGAAGTGTTAACAAGCATCACCATCACTCTCCAAGACATTCAGCTGGGAGAACACACAATAGTTCAAGCCCATCTCCTGTTAGAAAACATAAGAGGAGGTCTGGGGTGGATGAGATACATGGGGAAATGAATAATATTAAGCCTCATACTTTTTATGATGAACACAAGAAGGATGAAGATGCATAGACCTGGTTGTTGGGCATGAGGAAGTACTTTTAGTTACACAATTACTCTTCACATGCAGAAGGGAGAATTTCCATCTACCAGCTCAAGGGAAAATCGTCAATGTGATGGGACCAGTTTGTGAAAGTGCAACATACTAATGAGATAAATGTTACTTGGAGAGAATTCAAGTGGTATTTTCAAAAGAAATACCTAACCAAACTTTACTATGACAAGAAAATGAAGGATTTATTCGAACACAAGCTTGGGAGCATGACCATAGATCAGTATGAGAGGATATTTGTAGAGCTACTAAAATATGTTTTCTTCATCAAGGATGAACATGTTAAGATTAAGAGGTACTTGAGTGGGCTTCCATTGTTTATTAGTGATAATATATAGTATGATGATCCCAAGACATTGGAGGAAACTATAAGCAGAGCCAAAGGTCTCTAGGATTAGCATAGAGGAATACCCACTTACCAAAAGGCTTGGGAATACAAGAAGAAATGAAATATGGAGTAGACGAAGAAGGGGACCAAGCCACCAATCTTCAGAAATAATTTTTAGGGACAACCAACTCCCAAGGAGCCTAGACTGACAGAGTCAATGGGGTAAATACCAAGGTAGCATCTAGTGAAGTGTTGGGGTTGTGAGGGAGATCATATGTATAGAAATTTCCCTTACAGAGTTGAAAAAGTGAAGGTTGTTCACAATGCACAACAAGTTGTTACAGTGGAGGACATGGGAAGAAATGTACCTAGGATCTACACAGCCTTGGATAACAAGAAAACTAAGTTTCAATCACATATGATTGAAGTGGAAGGTACGATCAACAACCAACCCATTACTATTTTAATTGGTTCAGGATCTAGTCATAGTTATCTAGATCCTAACATGGTGGAAATATTTAATTTACCAAAAATAAAGATTGGGAAACTTTGGTTGGTGCAGCTAGCTACATGAGAAAAATGAAAAATTAATGACATGGTTAAGGCATTCCCAATGGACATGAATGGACTGTGCACAAGATCATATTTGAATATCATACCTTTGGGCTCATATGATTTCCTAATTGGTATGGATTGGTTGAACATGCATAATGTTGTCCTAGATTTCTATAGTAAGGATTTTACATGCTTGGATGAAGAAGGGAACTTGAAAACAATGCAGGGTATTCCAAGGGTTGTAACTATTAGATAAGTTTCATCCTTTCATCTGCAAAAAAGCTTCAGGAAAGGATGTCAAGTATTTGCAGAACATATGGAGGATACACCTAAGTATAAGTGCCAAATATTGAAGACTATATGCAATTTTAAAGGAGTTTGAAGATGTATTTAGAGAAATACTAGGGTTTCCACCCAAAAGAGATATTGATTTCTCTATAAATCTAATGCATGAAGCAACACCAATATCCAAGACTCCTTATAGGATGAGTACACCAGAACTGAAAGAATTGCAAATGCAACTTTAAGAGATTTTGAAGAAGGGGTATATATGCCCGAGTGTGTCACATTAGGGTTCCCCCGTATTATTTGTGAAGAAAAAGGATGGAATGTTGAGACTTTGCATTGACTTTAGGCAGCTGAATAAGGCAACAATGAAGAAAAAGTATCCTTTTCCAAGTAGATGATCTCTTTGACTAGATGAAAGATGCAAAAATATTCTCTAAGATTGACTTCAGATCAGGCTATCATCAGGTAAGAATTAAAGAAAAAGGAATCAACACGACAACCTTCAGGACGAGGTATGGCCATTATGAGTTTACTATAGTGCCACTTAGGTTGTCAAATGCACCAATTGTCTCCATGTGTTTAATGAATGGTATTTTCAGAAAATACTTAGATAAGTTTGTCATTGTATTTTTTTATGACATACTTATTTACTCAAAGTTTGAAGAAGAGCATGGGTATCACTTGAGAATGGTGCTACAAGTGTTGAGAGAACATCAACTATATGCAAATTTGAGCAAGTGATCATTCTACCAGAGGAAGATTCATTACTTGGGTCATATCATTGCAAAGGAAGGGATAGAAGTGGACCCAAAGAAGATAAAATCCATTGAAGGATGGAAAACACCAAGGAATGTTGCAGAGGTGAGATCTTTCTTGGGATTTGCAGGGTACTATAGAAGGTTTATAGAAGGCTTCTCAAATATTTCACACCCAATCACATCCTTGCAAAAGAAATGTGTGATATTTGAGTGGACTTCTAATTGTAAAATGAGTTTCCAACACTTCAAGAGTTTTTTGACAGGTGTGCCAATATTGAGAATTGGTGATCCTAATGAAGACTTCATTGTGTGCATTGATGCATGCAAGGAAGGGATTGGTGGATTCCTTAGTCAGAATGGGCATGTAGTGTGCTATGAATCAAGGAAATTAAAAGAGCATGAAAGACACTATGCTACTCATGATTTGGAATTGACAGACATAGTGCAGTGCATGCCTTGAATATGTGGAGGCACTACCTCATGGGAAGAAGGTTCGAGTTGAGGATAGACCACAAAGGTCTGAAATATTTGTTTGGATAGCGAACTCTAAATTTTAGGAAAAGAAGATGGTTAGAATTCATCAATGATTATGACTTTGATATAGCATATCATGGGTAAAGAGAACAAGATGTTTGATGCACTCAACAGGAGAGTGCATGAGATGAATTCTACAACCGTCAACATGTACAAATTAGAATTGAAAGATAGGATTTTAGAGGATGAAAACTTAGATCAACACTATGTGGACATAAAGACAAAATTACAGCAAGGTAATTTGTAGTAGAAAATTGAAGATTCTGAGTTAAAAGAGTATGAAATCCTCATGTATAAGGGCATAATTTATGTGCCAGATTCTCAGTAGTTGAAAATTGAGCTATTAAAAGAAATGAAGAATGTGCCTTATATTGGGCACTCATGCTACTAAAAGACAATTGCAACTGTCAAGAAACAATACTATTGGCCATGTATGAAGAGAGAAGTGGATGATTTCATTGCCAAGTGTTTGGAATGTCATAAATTCAAGGTTGAGCATGTACGCCCAACTGGCTTGCTATAACCATTTCCCATTCCTAAGTGGAAATGGGAAGTTGTGACTATGGATTTCATCACTAAGCTACCCAGTAAAGCTCACTCACAAGGAAACAAATATTGTTGATATTTTTATGAGGAGAATTGTTAGGCTCCATGGCATACCCAATATAATTATGTCTGACAGAGATCCCAAATTTACATCAAACTTTTGGAAGGGATTATTTAAAGTATTTGGGACAAATTTGAAATTTAGCACAACTTGTCATCCATAGTTAGATGGGAAATCAAAGATATTCAACCAAGTGATCAAGGATATGCTAAGGATGTATGTGATGGATAAACCATCAAAATGGGAATATTTTTTTCATTTGGTTGAGTTTGCATATAACAATGGGTATCAAGTATCTCTAAAGATGAGCCCATTTGAGGCACTTTATGGTAGAAAGTGCAACACACCTTTGAGTTGGGAAAACCCAATAGACAAAGCAGTGGTTGGGCCATATTTTCTCAAGGAAATGGTGGTGAAAATTAAGCAGAACTTAAAGGCTTCCCAGGACAAGAAGAAAAGGTATGTAGATAAAGAAATAACTCATAGAGAATTTAAAGTGGGTGGCCATGTGTTTTTGAAAGTGAAGGATAGGAAGAGTTCACTTAAGTTGGGAAATTGTTCAAAGATGGCAGCGCGTTATTGTGGGTTGTTTGAAATCCTGGAGAGAATTGGTCATGTCGCATACATGTTTACACTGCTTGCATCCATATGCATTCATAGTGTGTTTCATGTATCATTTCTTAAAAATCATGTAATTGATTGGAGTGTGATTCAGGTGGAGAAAGAAGGCGACTTTCAAGTTAAACCGATGCACATATTGGACCAGAAGTTCAAGCTACTCCGGAATAAAGAAATATAACCGGTAAAGGTCCAATGGATCTGTTACGATCCCAAGGATGCAACTTGGGAGAACGAGGATTCTATGCGCGCAGAGTACCCATATCTTTTTGAATACTTTTGAAGTTTTGATTGTACATAATGCACTGACAATGAAAAAATAAGGGGGAGGGGAATGTAATGCCCCTAGCCCGAACCCCAATTTGTGAATGTAAATGAACATATAAGCTGGTGAGATTCCAACACTTAGTTTTGCTTTGTTTTTTGTACGCACACAAAAAAGGTGGAGTCCATGCCCATTTCATAGTTTACATGCACCTGAGGAAGTGCACGAGGATTTTCTTGTAGTGCACATCATACTGGTCTTTGTAGCCAATATTTTTTGGGGCTATAGAGCATTTATATATATGTATTTTGAGGCTGAAGTACCTGTGTAGTTATTAGTGCGACAAGTGTTGTGTTTGCACACATGCACCAAGGGAGGGTGTGCATCCATTTCATAGTTTTGCCCGTAGCTGGATAAGTGTGTCGTGATGCTAAAAGTACAACAAGCCTATGTTTGTAAAATGTAATGACACTTAGATAATTAATCAAAACATATCAATGCACACAAACCAATAAAAAATAAATAGACGAGGGGATTAAACTCCACTAGAAAAGGGAAATGGACTAAGAGTTAGGAGGAGGGAATATTTTAATAATATTTCCAAAAGTATATTTTATGGGATATATATATTTATCCTAAGTTCCTAAGGGATGGGAATGAGTCACCAAGTGGAGTGAAGCTAGTTCTTAAGGTGACATGTGTCTAGTTTTAGTCATGAAAATATATTGTTGAGCCTTAATGTATTTCTAGGGGATTCACTCATTCCGTCATCATTCAGACCGACTTTCCTCTGCTAAGCGTATGTATCTTGTTGTAACTTGTTTCTATCGCATAACCATATACTTGGGAAGGAATGTTTGTTATTGAAGAAACAGGTTGTTAGGCTCATGTGCTACTGAAGAAGCGGCTTGTCAGGCTCGTGTGCTACTGAAGAAATATGTTGCAGGCCCGTACGAATTCTTTCTAAGCGAGAGAATTGCTAGGAATTGTTTTCCCAAGGTTCCCAATTGCAACTACATGGCTCTGAGACTTCCTGTTCGACTTGTTGTTGAAGCCCTCAAAGGGAAGTGGGGCATCTCAAGGACTATTGAGCAGAGAAGGTGCACACTTCCTAGGGTGGGACATGCATGTGAGGAATGAGGGATTGTAGTCTGTTTACTGGTGTTTGCACCTTTGTCTGAATGTTTTTTATTGTAGATAGAACTTAGCTTGGCTTAGGAATCCTTTTCCTTGGTGGAGTTTAAGAACCAAATTGAGGGTGACCTGCTGCTAAGAGTTTCTGAGAAACCGACTCTTTGGCTCGGAGGAACTTTTGAGGTCTATGTACAGTTGGTGGATTACAACAAAAGATAAGTGTCTTCTTATGTGCATTATTCTCTGAGTAATGTGCATAAACATGTTAAATATATTATGTGTTACAGTTGTATATATGTATAATTATGCGTGGATTATATATGTTGTAGAACTGCATGTTTAATGCATATCTAGGGCATGGGCCATTATAGTTATGTGAGTTTATATGTTTTTTAAACATGTGAATGATATGTTATTTTTGTTTATGGAATCGATACATAACTATGTTGGTATGCACATGTATTTGTTAGTTCTGCATAATTGTTGTATGTGTAGAGCATGGAAATTATTAAGAGTTTTTGTTGGCTAATACCATGGTATCGGTAATGATATGATGAGACGAGATTTGAATCATCATGCACACAAGGAAATAGTCTGTGTGAAAAATTGGGATCGACTCCATGCGTGACTCAAGAATGGTTGCACGTGTAGTTGTAATTATGAGTTCATTCTGTTATTATAATTTTTTTCTGTCAATTATTATTCAGTAGTAATTATAATGGGTTCTAGAGGGAATTTTGAGAGGTCGTGCATGTTGAGGAATATTTGTCGCACCTAACATTATGTTGGTTGTGCACGAAGGATTGTTAGGACACATTTTTCTTGCGAGGCACAACGTTGGTTGTGTGTGTTGTTGGTCTCAATGAGTTGCTTCCACATAAGAAAGATTGAGTACCAGAGAAGATAAATAGAGTGGCACAGTCCAACTTGGGAATGGCACATTATCTTGTGGTATGGTGTAGATTTTTAGGATTACTGGTAATAGGGAAAGTTACAAAATGGTATCAAAAGTCATAATTTTGATGTGACATGGCCCATAGCAGAGTTGGAGACATTACATTATATATGTTTTAGAATTGCATGTGTGTTCATATGAAGGGAATTTTAAGTTAATGAGATGATATCTGAGATGTTTCAAACTTGTTGATGGTAGGAATTATCATCTTAAGATATCAAAGCCGTAAATGTAGTAATTCTAAGAAAATCTATAAGTCTAATGTGACTAAAAAGAAAAGAAGTGGTGTCATGTGGCCAACTTGTGTGGCTAGGGATGTGACTATGGTATTGGTAACGAGGATCCTTACATTATGGTATTGAAGCCCTAGGTTCAAAAATTGGACTTATATGGGCCAAAGTTAAAGCCATGGGTTCAATATTGAGCCCGTATAGGCTAGCTAACAGAACGCCAGAGAGATAAGTTGCAGAAAATTAAATTTCAAAGAATGTCTCTGAAATGTTTGAC